>WTSP01021896.1:0-25041 GCA_025331215.1 Actenoides lindsayi | reverse complement strand
AATTTTTTTTTCCTTTGCTACTCTTTCCTTTCATGTGTCTCTCCTTAAATCATTTTGTTTTTAGCATTTGGGTATAACTGCACAGGCTTGAAGGCATAGGGATAGAAGTGTAGGGTTAGGAGAGGCCTCCTTCCTGAGGGGCAGATTTCCTCTGTTGCTTATTTAGCCACATTTCCAACTTCCACAAGTTCCTATAAGGCTCTGCCTTAACCCATTTAGCCAGAACAGGTTTGCAAAATGATCCAGATGTATAATTCAGGAAGGAAATTGAATGAAAATCCATGAAGAGACAAATTAAATAGGACTTTATGGCTTGCTATCATCCCAGTGTAATATTTTTCCCTGCTGGGGTACCAAGTATCTATTGAGTTGGCTGGTCAATATTCCTGGAGATAAATGATTAAGTGAAGTTGTATCCAGATTCTACTGCATACTTAAACTATTAGTGTCAGCCTTCCACCTGGCACTGAGGTCAAAAATTCACTTGCATAGCACAGCACCTCAGCAACCAACATCAGGAATTGTCCATCAGGACCTATGTCTCATGAGCTAATTGTTTTTCCTCAGTTTTAAAAGCTTCTCTCCTCCTTCTCCTACTGTGCTTTTTTTTTCACTGTTTCTCCTTATTTTATCAATGTCAACCATGACTGAAAAGGGCAAGGGAAAAAGTGAGCATTCTTCAGGATGAATGGGAAGAGAAATGGACAGTAGCTTTTCTTAAAACATCACTGCTTATAAGAAGCTTTGACAGCCCAGCATTATATAAGGCTGGCTTTCAAAAAGGTGTTGCTAAATATATACTGATTTCTCTCCTATTTTTAGCTTGCTGTTTTAATCACATTCGCACTGAGTTTTAAAAAGTATTTTGAACTGCCACATGTTACAAGTCTTTGTCATGTTTTCTAGCCACAGGAGTAATGCTGTCCTGAATCAAGACAAAGTAGAAGCATTACGGCTGTCAAAGGAAGTTACTGGTACCTGACAGAACCAGTTACTGCTTTAGCAAAAAACTTCAAAGCCTGTTGTGATGAGATTTGGGGTGCACATGTGCATATGTTGTTAAAGTGCCTTTTAATTTGTTTGCAGATACACAGTGCCTGGGTTGCCCCTCGGGGTCAGCACTCTTAGGTTCCGATCCCCGCTGCAACTGTCATCAGAGACATTGCATTTAATGTGAATGTGGTTATGGCATTGAACCAACCAGTTGGTTTATTCTACATTTTATATGAGAAACTGACAGTGAATAAATTGAGACAAATACAACAAATATATATATATTACTACTGATGTGTTCAGTCTAAAAATTCTAGAGAGGATCTGTATCACAGCTCTTTTGAGGTTGTCTCCTGTATACACCTTTTTAGCTAGTTAAGATTGTCTAGAAATTTTAAGACCATTAAGAATTACTATAAACACAATTATATGAAGTGTCATTAAAGTAATTTATGCCTCACTATAAAGTTTCAAAAGAAAATGCTTCTCAATACTTTTTCCCCTGCAATGTGTCTAAAATGTAGCTGATCCATACAGAAAACAGTAGATGACAATCTTAGGAATCTTCCTACTTTAAAGAGATGTCAACCAACAGTAGGTGATTGTTTTTCAGAAATATTTAGTATAATCAGTCATTGAACACCTTTCTTAACATAACATCAGTGTGTTTGGCAGCATTTTCAAGCAGTTCTCAGGGCTGCGTCTCTCTGGAGTTAACCCCTTGGTCTCTTCCAGGCCACTGTGATCTCCCAGTACAGAAGAAATACACAGGGAGAGTTAAGGCTAGGGTTTCCTCAGTACAAAACCAAAAGGCCATTTGAGGTCTCTGTCCTTGCCTGCACTGCTGTAGCACTGAAGGTTTCCTCCCTCCCGTTAAGAACTCAGCTAATTCTTGTGTTTGGGTTAGGGCTGGTGTCTATAAACCAGGAGGAGAAGATATCTGTGAGGATTATTCTTTGAACTGTTAGTCAGGGAAAGCTATGGGATGACCTGCAAGAACCTCACCTCCTTTTCTGCAGCTAGAGGAAGGACCTGCTGCCTCCCATTAGCCTGGGGCTGGGCTTGGTAACGCAGGAAAAGCCAATCCACGTTTCCAGAGAGAAGAGCTTCCTGCTGTGACAAAATGGCATCAGAGAGGCTATTCCCAGGCCAAACTGTGTGCTGATGCCCAAGATTACCACTACAGACGGTGATAATTTGGGAAACACAGCAATGTTTCTGGCCTGGGTGGCAATGGTGAGGCAGGGATTTTCAGCTACACTGTACGGCTGCAGCACCTTATCTTGATTTTTGGAAGAGTTTAGTGTTGTTGCTTCAAGCCCAAAGTGAGCCCAGGCTGGTCCTTGGGCAAGGTCAGGGCTAAGCAGCCCAGGATGTGGTGGCCATTTCCCTGGAGTTGGTTTAGGAGTGATAACAAAGGAAAGCTTGGGGGCTCGCAGGCTTCACAGCACTGTCTTGAGTCTTTTTTTTTCTTGGGTGTGGTAAATGCTTATTTTTAGAGCTGAAAAATTTATTATGGTTTAGATTTAAGGTAGTTTAAGGCTGGGAAGAGACAGCAGTGTTACTTCAGCTTTCTCTGTGTCTTTTCAGGCTGGGAAATTCAGAAAATGAGACTAGTCCAATGGTAAGCACAGAAAAGGCTCTTGGACTTTTCATTCCTGTGCTTTGTTCATAATTTACCTTCTCCAGCACCAACAGAAACCCTGTTCTAATTGTGAATCTAAATCAGCTGAATATTGATCCTTGGAAGGTCTGATTATATTTGTCCAAAATAATAGAGATGAGTAGCTGACTCTAAAGACAACTCTAAACTTCCCCATCTAACAAGTTAGATCTCAGATTAATGAGCTCTTAAGTAATTGGGTCAGCCATAAATAGAGTTGTTTGTAAAGACAAGAAAACATTAATCTGTAAAGGTCATATTGCTAGTGTCACTGAGAAGTATTGCAATATTTATTTCCCAGTTTTGAGGATTGATTGGTTGTAGTCAGATTGCATCTGTTCCTTTTAAAGATATTCAAACTAAAGAGTGCCCAAGGGGTTTCTTCCACGTAATTCACAACACAGAGCAAATACTTAGGTTCAAGGCAGAAAAGATTTTGTTTAAGCAGTCATGCTATTGACATTTCTTTAAAGGGAACTAGAATAGAGTATTGCTCCTATAAAGGGCTGCAAAAATCAGTATCGATTTCTGGATGTTTACTTCAGGAAGGAAGAAAGTCCTGGTGTTGGAGATCCTAGGGATTTTACAGACAAGGGAAAAACACCAGGATGTGCTTGTTCAGTAGCTGTCTGATAAAGGATAAAATGTTCTCTACAAACCTGGGTGCACCTCAGAGATATGTAGGGACCTCTGCATTGTATCCTTTTCTATTACAGCGGCCTTTCTTTTCTCAGCTCTTGGCATGGTACTAAAAGAGTTCCTGTGAGGAATAAATGATTTATTTGGGACTCCTCTTCTGCCTTGTCTGACTGAACCTAGTAGCCCAATGATCTTTTGGAAATACAAACTATAGTAAACCTAAAAAGGATGTGATTGTACAACCTTCCTTGCCAGAGCTTGTTATGGGAATATAGGAAACATCAGCACTGTAACACTGTGAATTGAAATTGCTCAGTCCCTGTTTCCTTAGCTGTGTACATTTTCTGCACTCTGACTGTCTTGTCTCTTAGCTGCTCCATCAGGCTTTTAGAGAATGAGAATTGAAGTGGTTTGCTAAGCCATTAAATTAGAAGTAAAGTGCACAGTATACTGCTATCTTCAGCAGATTTTTGGAGGATTTAAACCACATTTTTGGAGTCCTTATTTAATCTATGCAAACAAAAAACTTTCAGCATAAAATGCAATTAAAATAGGAGAACGTATTCCATGAATCTTAATCTAAATCCAGTTCTGCTCTGTTCTAAAAAAAAAACAAAAACAAAAACCAAAGACAAAAAAAGAAAAAGTTTCATATCAAAAGTTTTGAGTTGGAATCACAGGGGAAACACTACAGCATGAAAAGAATCACACATTAGGAACTGCAAGGGAGTTCTCACCAGAAAGCTCTGGGTAAGGCAGTTCGATCTATGGGCAACTTCAATGAGACTACTTAAGATTATTTAAAAAGAAACAGTTTAAAATGCAAGAATTGTAAAATTTCCATTTCGAAACACCTGCACACTCAGTAATGTTTGCGAAAAATTGAAACAGAATTTAAACACTTCTTGAATTGTTACAGAACAGAACGTTTATAACGGAAATGGGCTACATAAAGGAATGCATTAAACTCATGTTCAAACCCAGAAAATTCTGCCAAAAGGGTAATGTAACTAATATAAAGCAAATATTTTCAGTCAAATAGTTTAACTTCTGGAAAACACAGGTTTGGGTTGATCAATATTATGAGTTTTCAATAGACTTCTGTGACTAATTCTACCAAAAAAATAGGGAAAAGGGTTATCAGTTTCGAAAACTAACAAACAAACAAACAACCCAAGTAAAGAAAACAAATGCAAACCAAAGAAATGCCAAAATAACACAAAAATCCCTTTCAGCTAAGCCTACTCTGTTCAGCTTCACTTCGCAGAGAGAATGAACACATGCTCAGTTTGGGATAACATCCTACTTTTAAGATTAGCTGCTTCCAAATAGAATTATTAGTAAGAGGCATTATTACAATTTTGCCATAGACACAGTAACAAAATACCTATTGGTTAGCTACAAAAACTACTGGAGGAAACCCAGGAAGGGTCAACAAACTGTGAATTAACGAAAGGATGACATCACTTGCTTATACCAGAAAGCCCTGAAAGAGGATTGAACCAGGATGGAAGTCACTGTATTCTTTTGTGTCATCTCAAACCTTCTCTTCACCAGTTCTTCCCCCCTCCCCAAAAAAAGCCATCCTAAAGAACTCGCAGAAAGAGACACAAACAAAACTTTGTAAACTGCTTTCTGGCATAAATTAGGAGAGGAGTGAGATTTCAATGTAACTTATGAAATTTGCCAAAGCAGTGCTATGAGGGTCAAATATGTATATATATAAAAAAAGATTTTGTAATTATGTTTGATTGTGAGACTTGCACCTTCTGAGGAAATAAACTGTTAAGCAAACACCCAAACACCGTTAGCTTTGTTCTCTCTTGGTCATTATCACCTGCTTCTTCTTGAAAGAATTGTACTAGCAAAACAGCTACTGTAGGATAACAGCCACAAGATGAAGCATCAATGTCAACGTTAATAAATTATGGCTGTAAGAAGAGGTTTGGATAAGAATGCTCCTAAATTAAATTCATTAATGTAATTTATCCGCTGGCTTTCCTTGCTTATCAGCAATCAGCTTTCTTGCATTTCACAGACTGAAGTGGACCATACCATTATCATTAAGAAACAATCATACCAAATGTCTTTAAAGGCTTTCTGTGAGTTGAGAGACAGCTGCAAACGGCATCACCTTATTTGCAGTGAATCAAAATCCTTCTAAATTGCTAAGAGTATAATGACAGTACTACTTTGCATTCCCAACAACAAGTGTTTACAATGAAAACTCAAGCATTGTCAGGACACAGATTGGGCAGAAAAGGGAAAATATTCAGCCAAACAGGAAAACAGAAGTACATCAAAATGGTGCTTGGATGAAATCAGTAAGACTTTAATAGAACAGGTGACACATTGGCCAGGAAATTAGTGCATAGTAATGGCTTTTTATTAAAAATAGTAAGTTGCACATAGTGTGAATGCTGAGTACTGTTTTTTGGTATGCCCTATGACAAGTAACTTCAAGTCCAAGTGTCTTTCATGAGAGCATAAATATGTGTTATAAAATTATGCTTAAATATCACTGTTGTTTTTACTTTGTCTAAGCAATAGATTTTGAGTCCATAAGTGATTTTGAATCACTTGTAGTAGTAACAATTCTTTTGTTACCAATTAAGTTTCTAAGCTGAACACAGTTACGTGGTTTATATCACTGGAAAAGTTACTAATTTGCCTGAGAAATCTATGTAAAATTTACTACTTCTTGTTTATCATACAGTTTATCTTCTAGATAGCTTTCAGGACATCTACTGATCAGTATTTTAGAAAAGAACTTTTATCCCAGTTTTATTGAGTTTCTTTTGAACTGCCTGGCCAGGTTTCAGTCAAAAGATGTTTCAGCACACTGAAGGTTACTAGCTGAAATGTAGTGAGATGGTCTGAGCTTTTAACTGAACCTGCAGAGATATTTAAGTGATAGAGCTTGTTTCTACTTCTCACTCGAGGAACTTACGTGCATTTTGTTGCTCTCCTGAATTACTCTTCTCTCCTTTCAATATTGTCTAATTGGTGAACAAAGTACATTAGATACTAAAGATGCTTTGTCAGGAAATTGCTCTCTTTGAAGCTACAGCTATAATTTCACACAGCGCACAGTCAGCAGGGGTGAGGGGGGGTGGGGGAAGACCAAAACATTCATCACCATGTGATGCTGACGGCTAGCTAGAAACAGAGAAAATGGTGCCTGTAACCTCCGGGGAGTTAGTCCATCATTAGATTAACAACCACTAAGGTATGGCTATACATCATTAAAAAAGACAGGCACAGAGCTAGCAATACAGAATATTAAGTAGAACAACTTGCACTGTCACTCTGCGTAAGGAATGCAGAAGTCTTATAGATGGGTTGGTGAGTAGGTAGTTATTGCCCTGGGAAAAAAACATGATAAACCACGTTCCTATTCAGCAGATGTGTCTCTGCTTATCAAGATTGTCTGCATTTACAATACTCCGTGAGAACTAAATACGTCAGTCAATATCTAAACATGCTTATCCAACATGAAAAATGTTTGGCTACCTTAATAAAAGCTTAAATGCTTTTTATTTAACCTTAGCTTTCTCTACTGCAGCTTTCATGCCTAATTTCTATTTATGTGAAGTGTTTTCCAGCTAAGGTGCGCAGGACAACATTGCTGGGGAATACTACAGCGTGAATGTAGTGTATTCACATGGACTTAGAATCTCTCTGTTTCTCACGAGTGCTGTCCTGAGGGACTTGGTGTTGTTCAGACTAGAAAAGGCAACCAGCTTTCACTGAATATCAGTGAGGTCTTCAATGTAAGACTATCCCTTGTGACAATGCTTTAAGCCCTTTTGCACGCACTAACTGGTCAGAGTATCTAAGGATAAAATCCAGGATGAGTTCCAGAACAGTCGATGAGTTCCAGAACAGTGGATGCAATTTTTTCTTTTTCTTTTTTTTTTTTTTTTTTTTTACATAATAATTATTTTTGTATTAACGGAAGGGGAAATCTTCATTTTGAGGGTTCCCTAAAGAAAGCAGACATTTATCGACTATAGACAGTGCAGACTCCCATGGCTCCTAGTATTCAGGATCTTTATTCTTTAGTTTAACTTTCTGTCTATCCCTCCCTTTCCATTTTGCTTCATAGTTTCGTGACTTCAAATAAAAGTGTGTACAGAGAGTCAAAGTAGGTTAACTCATTCTTCTGCAGATTAGCAGGCTTTGCACTATTCAACATCTAGGCATCACTGCCTCCCACTCAAAAGTTGGAAAGGTTTTCCTTTTGCACACCCAGTTCATGTTTGACCGATCATGGAATGCACCAGCAAATAAACCAAGAAGTCTTCTTTCTCTGTTGATGCCTTTTACCAGTCTCTGAATCTGAACTGTCTCAAATATCTCTTGTTCTCTCTGTCTGACAAACCTGTCTATCTCATTTGTAGTATACTAGAAGCTGTAATACTCTGGTGTGTGAGGCTCTGGGAGCCTTTCAAGCTATTATTTTCTTGGCTCAGCCAATGCAAGCAGGATTGATTTAGTAGCCTCTAAAAAATAAAATCTCTCTTGTTGTAGCAATCTAAACTAGTATTTAAGTAGAATCTTTTCAGCAGAAAAACAGAACAAGAGAGCAGAATATGATGATTAACTTATTAATGTACAAAAAAAAACCCAAAAGAAAACAAGTTAATACACCATTCCATTTCTCATGTCTATAATTCCATGAAATTCTAAAAACACAGTATGTCTTCTTATGATGTGTCATTTGTACTCTACCCAATGAATAATATTTTACAGAATGGAGTAAAAAATATGCCCAGCAAGCCACTAATTTGTTCTACAGTCTTCCAAGATTTTGATTTTTGGCAGAAAAATAACATTTAGATAGTTAAATCTATTAGCACATTCATGTAATGCTTTTAGAAAGTAGACCTTGGCACGCTGGGAAAACCTTTGTACACTTCATGTTCTTACTAAATTGCTCAGATGAGGGATACATAAGCCGTGTGACCCTAATGGCTTGTGTCCTGCAAGAAAGTAATTGACCCTAGAGATGCTCACGGGAGATCACCAGCATGCATCGTGCCATGGTGGTCATCTCCAGGGCAATGATAGAAATCCTACAATAGCTAACACTTAAATCTTCCCGTTAGCTCTGTTCAAACAAAACCCTCTCTACCTGAACAAGGCTCTAGAAGGAGTGATTTCTCCTCACATACAGACTCCTATGCATTTTAATGGAGGACTAGGCATAAAAATGGAACTCTGACTAAATAAAGTATACTGAATTAATTCAACCACTTATCAATCAAGAAATGGTGACTTACTGGTATGAATATTAACAAAACAAAACAGCTGGAGCATTAATGAAGATAGCGCAGACAAAATTTTTCAAAAAAAAAATAATTTTTCAGGCTAAAAGATTACTGAAACCATTGGGTAGTTGTAGCTTAATTAAAGTAAACCAAATTTCTTTTATATTCTTTTCACAGATATTTTTAGTTAATCTTAATAAACAAACAAAAAAACCCTAAAAAAACCCATTAGTAAGCATCTTATGGAAAAAAAAACCACTTCACTTTTAATTAGAATGGCAAATTATTTATGTACCTAGATTTTAATTGCACTCACTTGATATACTCATTAAAATTATTTTCATTACAAGCAAGCTTCTTACTTTTTTTTAACTTCATTAGACTCTAATATTCAAGGAAAGAAAAAAAAGAGTCCTGAACAAAATTCTGCTACCAGGCATCCCTTGTATCTATCTTGAACCCCATGTCTTTTGACAGACAGAAATAAACACTGTTAAATGAACGTTATACAGCTCTAGAAACTGGCCCACATAGACAGGGTCAGCCCATGGCTATTTCTCCTGAACCTCAGTGTTGCTCCACTATAGCCCCATTAAGATGCTCTTTCCCAGTGGCACGCTGGCTCCTGCTGCCCACCAAGACTCACCATGATCCCTAGCTGCTCTCAGCATGGGCCATGGCCCATTTCTGCCTCCAGCCTTGGTGCTCCCCATATTCCCCCCTGCCTGTGGTCTCGGGACCCACCTCGTTCTGCAGAGTGGCACAGCCCAACTCCTCTGCACCCCTATGGCCAAACACGTGGGGTCTGAGTGAGTACCCCAGTGAGGCACCTGCCCAACCCTGACTCTGAACTGGAACAGCATGAACAGGGACACAGCAAGGGATTTAGACACTCCCCGGACCTTTCCCCTCCACATATGCAGGACCTAACCATGCCTGCTGCATCGGTCAGCTCTGGAAGCACTTCTGCTCTTCAAAGCCAATCTGTTAGATGTTAGTAGTGCCCCTATACACCACACACCCCCATCTGAGTTTCCACAGGAAAAAAAATCCTGCCACATCATTCAACATAAGACACTTAGGAATGTACTAAGGATTTGGTTCCAATTCCTTTTGGAGTCAATGTCCTTCTAGGGGCTTCCGAGCCATGCACGCTACCCAACAATTTTTATGAGAGGGGGAAATATGTTTTCAGAGATAAGGGTATGTACAAAGTCTTATTCTATTACCTTCAAACAAAATTTGAGTTTAGGTATACTTTTCAGAAATAATGGTGACTACTGAAAGAAGTTGAAGCTCGACAGACTTCAGTGTAAAACCTCAGTTCAGCACAGTAGTGGAAAAAAACCCAAACCAAACAAGCATGAAACTTCCCCACCTCGCTTCAAATCTTAGAAATAAGCAAATGCTAAAGTGCTTAGTGTAGCAAATCCTATTTAGCACAGTAGCTAGCATCTACCTCTTTGGAGTCAGTTTGTTACTTGGAACATCCAACTGTACTATGAAAATGTGCAAAAGATTACTGAGTCACTTCTTTTAGAAGCTGTAACAAAAAAATTCTTCATTTCATTAGCTTCTGTATTAGCTTAGTTTCACTTCACTGGAGCAAGTCTTTATTCTCCATTTTCTGAAGAAATTTACAAATAAATAATAGGGGAAAAATTAATATAAAGTAAACTTAACAAAAGCAATTAAAAATAAACCTTTGAATCGCAAGTCATTACTACAATGATTAAAAATATTAACTGAATTCTTGAGAAAAAGCGACTTATTTCCAGCATTTTGTGTGCTGAATTATAAGTTGTACCTTTGCAATACTTTGTGCTGTTTTGTCATGTTAACCCCTGAAGAAGGTTCAGTTTCACTATTCACAGAACTCAATTCTTGCTAAGAAGTTGAAATAGTATAAAAATATTTTAACACGCATCATTTCAGCATCTGTACTGTAACCAACATTTTCTTCCCAAGGAAATTATATTCATGCCTCTTTCTTCCCCTTGCAATAAAAACACACTATTTTCACTTCTGATTTCTGTTCACTTGCAAAGCAAAATGCAGAAGAACAATTTTAGTAATGTCTTTTCCCCCTCATTTAAACAGGATCCAAAACTGCCAAACACAGCATATACTGTGAGAGTTCTGACAGAAATGTAATAATCAAGTTGAAAGTTTTCTAATTCTCTTATATAGTGGAGCTACGAGACTCTTCTGAAACTTTAGGGAAATTCAGATCAAGACTGAGACTTTTAGCCTCTGTCTCTTCTGAGAACACCAGGAAAGCATTCCCAAGCAACACCGAGGTTTCAAAACTTTAACAATCTTCTTCTAAGACTAAGAGATAAGAGTATCTTCTAAGACTGGGGATCTTATTAATGCTTACAAATATCTGAAGGGTGGGAGTCAAGTAGAAGGGGCCAGTCTCTTTTCAGTGGTGCCTTCTGACAGGACAAAAGGTAATGTCAGCAAAGTGAAACACAGCAATTTCCACCTCAACATGAGGAAAAACTTTACTGGGAGGGTGACGGAGCCTGGAATAGGCTGCCCAGAGAAGTTGTGGAGTCTCCTTCTCTAGAGACTTTCAAGACCAGTCTGGATCTGTTCCTGTGTGGCTTGCCCTGGGTGACCCTGCTGTGGCAGGGGGGTTGGACTCGATTATCTCCAGAAGTCCCTTCCAACCCCTACCATTCTATGGTTCTATGACTATTACACAGAGACACAGCATATTTCATGTATTCTTAGTAAGATTCATTCTGCGCTGCCTTCTCCCTGATAGCCTTTCACTTTTCACCCAAACACAGGCGTGTTGCTGCTGGAAGATCTTTGTGGTCAGAAAAAACTGACCGTTGAGAATATTCCATTTCTGAGGCTTCTCTGCTGGTTGAATAGATACGTATGATGCATGGGAAGCATGACCATATTTTGTCCACTTTTTATTGCCCGTTTGTTTAGAACATACTCCATACCCACGATGACGGCCACAAAATCTGTATAGACATTTTCAGCAATGGAAGTTCAAGTTACTAAATTCTTCTTAGCCAGATTTCACTCCGCCTGATTAAAATATATGAAGGCTTGCTTTATTTATTTTTTTTCTTGTACATGCCTGGGTTACTCATCAGTGCCAGAATACAGCCCGACTTAGCTGTATGTGCTCTGTGTCATCCACTTAATCAGAGTTACTGGACTGTAGCTCACAAGGTCAAGGAAATGTATAGTTATCAGAAGTTTTATGTGGTACAACACAGGAACTGGAAGCTCCCTGTCACGTGCCATCACCACTGTGTGCCTTTCCTATTCTCTTGATTTTTATGTTGGAGTGCATCACAATTGTAGTGCCTCCTATCTGTAGGTCACAGGAATTTGCACAAGCTGAAACCTGAACAGCCTGGCCATACACACTGCTAGTGGGCACTGGGCAACTCTTATTTTGCCAAGAGGTCAAATAACTTTTTAATATTTCTTATCCAGCAGGATTGAAAGGAGTTATAATCCATCCTATTTGAAATGAATTACTCAGAAGAAAGGAATGGTGGTATTTTCCTCAACTTTCAAACCCCATTGAAAACACTTTACAGAAAAAGCACATAAGCAGGTTTTTATAAATTTGAGGGAAAGGAGATTTATAAGTAAGGATTTGAGACAGATTTACCTGTAATGGCAGTATCTCGAAATACAGCAGAGTTATTCTTCACTACAAACCTGCTGACCATAGCAACGTTGCCTTAAGGAAACCACCAAACCCCTTAATTGAGGGGATGTCCTTCACCCTTAATGGAAAACGTTTGAAAATTGATTCACAACAGAAGCACACTAACATCATCACTCCTGAGAGAGTTTTATCTCCAAAATCACCCATCATCTGTACCAATTAGTGCATGCCTGAGATCTCTGAGAACCCCATGCGTCTCTGGATAGCTGTAAATCAGAAGACCACATTAAGTTTAATCATTACCAAAAGTCCAAGATACAGTGCAACGTAGTACGTCTGAGAACACATTTTACCAAATTTATGACAATGCTAAAATTTGTTTTAAAAACACATAAATCTGGTCCTGTGTATTTATAATGCATTTCTCCTGTTGAGCCTGTACCCTTATTTTCCTACTACAAATAGCACACAACACTTCTTCAGCTCACTTTCTGCTTCTACACTTTCCAGTCAAAGTTCTGTCCACTAGTTCTCTCACTGAAAATCTTCAGGAAACAGTAATATTTTAAGATATTTTTCACTGTGTATAAATTGTAATTCCACTGAAATATACTGCCCATAATAAGGTTGGGATTTTTTGCATGGAGAGAAGAGAAAATGAAATAATTGTTTTTCAGTGTTTGAGCAGCTTTGTTCCTTTGTATTCATTGTTTGACTATTGGTGGAGTTAAGATTTCCTTACAGGGCAAGCTATTGGTTCTACTAAGATATTTCTGAAGCATTATTTCTGCTTTGAAATCATGTTTAAATGATGTACCCTATGAGGTTAACTTTTAAGGGCTACATCATTAGGGAAACATGTTAAAAAAAGTTACTCATTGTACTTGGCAGTTAAAACTGCTTCCTGATGCCTGAGCAAGGACTTGCCAGTAAGTGCATCAGGACTGAGACAGAGGCAGTTTGAGTGGCTGCTGCCTTCTTGCTTCTTGTACAGGGGGAGAAAAGTGCCAGGTGGACTTTCTGACATTGCTCAGCAAATCCAACCACCTCCTGTGAGCCAGGGTTGGGGCCCCAGAGGGGCAAAAGTGAAAGTTTTTCCATCTATTTTGCACACAAAAATTAAAAGATACTTAGCACATAAATATTCATATAAATGAGTGCACTCTCATTTCCTTTTACTTCATTGTGTGCACCTAGTACCACTTTCAGTCAAGCCCATATAATATAGGTGGTCTGACATCTATTGCCCTGATCTCATTTATCACCAACCCATACCCATTTTTTTAGAAGCACAGACACTCAATGTAAAATTTTTACTGTAAAATTAAATTTGTTTCTTGTGACAGACTAGGCACTTTCAATTTATGATTTAACATCCTTCACCTTGAACGTAGCTCTCCTGCTCTAAAAACCAAGGCATCTCTCTCATGAGGACACTATAACTTCATGATACAGATGTCCATCTTATTAGACAAGGTCGTGCCAGTAAAAACGAAACTAAATTTCTAGAGATGTTTCAACATTTAGCCCTATTTTTCACTTTACACGGATAAATATTGGGAAATATTTTATCTCTAGGTAGTAACTGTCCTTTCATTACTGGAACAAAAAAGTGTTTGATGTTCAGTTCAAAATGGCCGAGTGAAAGAAACTTCAAAAAGTACATTGAAAAGACATTATTTATCTATATGATGGTTGTTGCCTTTGTCTTTGCATTGCAAAAAACAAGTAAATTATCTCCCTTGTAGTCTAAAACCAGATTCCTCATTATGGGTCAGTATTATATTCAAAACTTTTTTTTTTTGGACTTCCTCATATCCTTTGTCATCAGGTGTAGTGCTTTGCTCTCTCCTTACTCCTCTACCTCCCTTGCCTTGCCTGCCCCCGCATTTACTGTCAAGTTTCCAAATAAAACTATCCCTAAATCAGTCTTAATTAATTCATATCAGATAGAAGCAAGAACTCCCTGATGTTTCTTCATACTGTTTATCTTCATACTTCACAGCTTGCTTTAACTCTGCAAATTACATGTTTCTTCTTCAGCACTTCCTGAGCTAAGAAAGTCCTGCGCTAACTCAATCCCTTTGTCACACTGGGTGGGGACTGCCTTTTCACTCATCCAGTTAGAGCAGCACGTCACGGCTCCATGTGACTCCATCTCTGAAATACAACCCAACAGCTTGCAACTCACCATTTTCCAAGAAAAAAACTAAAATCCCCAAAGTTTCTCCAAAGGTAGGCCTTGCCTACCTTTCCTGCTTTAGGTCATCTCTATCTGTAGAGGGTCCCCAGTCAGCTACAGCTTAGATCCTCCAGGCAAAAAAGCAGGGACCACCATGCTTATCTGTTGCACCTTTTATGCTTCTTCACTGGAGAAACTTAGCTGTTGCCAGCTGTTACTTAGTGATTTTCCACCCAAATTAAACACTTGCAGGCTGTAATCACTGCCTGTCAATAGTCCTCTCAGCCTTAGAAAACTGAGATGGTGCAGACTAAAGCTCCTCAGATCTATCTGGATCCTTTTACAATGCCAAAAGGGAATGAGTTCACAGCTGGAGAAATATTTTCCCATTATAAATTAAAGTAGGGCCTGTGTGCTCCTTAAGTAGGTGAACGCTGATCCCTGGCAGGATAGCTGGATTCTGTACTACTCTGGAGAATTTACAGAAGAATTAGGTAAACAAAGATATTAAAAAAAAAGAAAGAAAGAAAGAAAGAAAACCAAAACATTCATGTGCTCTCTTAATACTAAATTCCAGCTCTTTAGCCCTTCTGCATGGAACTTTCCTGGCCCAAAGCAACAATATTGAGGAAAAAAAGCATGGTTCTTGATGTAAAGCTTTATTCTCACTTTTTAAGTTAGACAATTTTTGTAGTTGCAAGGGATATCAGAACAACATGGGTCATATGTTTCACAGAGTAAACTTTCAGCAGATCATCTATCGCTTGGCAAAGGCTTATCCCAAAGAGTGAGGCCTGTTTAACAAAGAGGTAGACAGCATCATATGCTCTTGATGTATTTATTCTGCAGCTCTAAGAATGTGCATCACCGAAGGAACTTTGGTTGATTATGCAATCGATCACCAAGTATTACAAGCGAAGGATGTATAAACCTTTATTTTTCTGGGAAGCAGTGAAAGTTTATCGTACTAAGGGTTCAACACTTCTCGGATGTTTTGGTTTTCCCCCTTTTGAGCTGTTCAGATTCTACATGGCCTCACTCCTCATTTTGATTTCTTTTCTACTAGTGTATTTCTCCCTAAGAATAAATCACCAGGAGCAGCTATTTTGAAAATGACTTGGAGATGTCGTAACCAACAAACCCAGGGTAATCAGCCGGCCTTGATTCTCCAAGTTGAAGGTTTATTTTAGAGTAGAATGCCATGCTTAATCAGTTTCACTGATACTGCACTGTACTATCTGCTTTGACAAGAATATGTTGATCACATTACCGAATGATTACTGCTAATGGAGATCTTTTAGACAAGATTAGATTTTGCTTCTGTCCAGATGCTTCAAAGAATGTTATTAGTTTTTGATGTCATATTTTGTAGCATTAATATGATCAGCTTATGGGCTTGCTCATATGCTATAAGTGTAGGAATTTATCTGACAGTTAAGCTGTCAGGACCACGCAGCATCTAACCCAACGAACGCTGCTGCAATCTGTATCAAATTAGGGACTGCCCACACAATCTTACCATAGCTCTGATTTGCCCAATGAATATTCCGACGAGCCCCCAACCATTGAGATTCAGAAATTTACATTATGCAGTTCAACAGCTTTCCTTTCCAAGGAAGCCAATTACTTCATGATAATATCCCTAAGAGTGGGTCTGCATACTTTTAAAGGAACGTAGCATTTTCTTCATAAATCAGTAAAATGGGATTCAGAGCTATGTGACTTTACCAGCTAATTAACGTGGCACTGTATGGGAAGCCCATTAGTACAACGGCAGTTGTGACAGTAGATTTTCTGTACACATCCAGAAAGGATGATAAGTTACTTTGTTTACAAAGCACTTTTCTGTTCTTCTTCCAAAGTTAACAGATATCTACAAGTACCTTTCATGACCTGTATTTACTAGTGAGATACCGAGAAAAAAAATATATAAAATCTGAGAAGCATAAAGATTAGTTTTAATACATTTTTACTAGTGAGCCTTACAATATCAACTAAGCAATACTCCTGCCTTTAAGTTTAATACATGCTGATATGCACTCTGATGGTACGCTTCATTCCTTTTGATAATATGCCTTTAAACACAATGTCCTTTAGGGTCCAATGGACCATGAAATAGTCTCTGCAAAAGTACCAGTGGTGCCAATGCTGAGACAAACATTCATTTTAGCTGTCAGCTTTAAGGACTGTGGAAGAAATGAAGCACATTTATTATATACTGATGTATTCTGACTAGATAATCCTTTCCCGTTGCAGGCACTATAAAGATGAGTGCTGATTACTGTGGGGGAACATTAAAAAAAAATTCAGATAGGCTGAAACAGTTGTGTTTCCAATTTCACAGTTGGATAATTTGCTTTATAAACTTCTATTTAAAAGAAAGTTTTACTGGCAATGAAGTACGCTAAGTAAACAATCTGTAATTTGAAAGTGAGTAAAGTAGAGATAGAAACTGTTTCTACTAATGTTACATTTATTAATTAATAGTGGAGTTTGCTTTTCTATGCTGCAGGTATTTTCAAGTGGTTTTTTTTCTTAGATAACCATTCTCATTACAATTCTATCAAATTTTTCCCCTTAAAATGTCAAAATTTTATGTCATTTTGATAGCATGCTTATTTCTATACAACTGTGAGAGGGACTAATCTGCTTGTACTGAAATCAACATGACCTCAGAATTCAGAACAAGATGCTTAAATCGTAGTATTTTGGTGCATTTTTCAATGCATGACCTTCCTTATTCCCATTAGAAAGGTGGGGATAGAATGCAGAAAGCCTAAGGGATTTTTTTTTTCATTATGCAGTAAATGGAAGAAGCTGTATCAAGAGATCTTATCTGGCTCTTGGCTACCAACATTTGACCTTGGCCCGCTGAGCCCGTATCATCGGGTATTTTAACAATGAAAAGCAACCAGTCATGTGCAACCTGGCTGAAAGAGAGGAGAAAATTAACAACTAGAAGTATAGTCTTTTTTTTTTTTTAAATGCACTGCTTTTTTTGAGTCTATGAAAGCCCAAATCCAATCTCTTGAAAATTAGCAAAATGGAGCCTAGGAAGCCAAGAAGCAATGTAATGTAATGTTACCTAGGATAAATACAAAAGACCTCCTCTCTTGAACCCATTCTTAATACGCACAAACTTTTCTCCAAAGTTCAGAGCAGAGAAAAATCCCTAAGTACAAATCAAGGAAGAAATGACCTCTATGAAGGTTTATGCACATATACCTATGTGAAACCAGCACAGAAGGAAATTAGTCTATAGTCTGTATCTACTCTAAATGTCCGTGGATGTTGTTAGATATGCTATGTACGTGTTTACGCCAGTTCTGGGATCCAAACTGCTGTACACTCCTCTAATTGAGAAGAAACAGTTTATAGAGCTTCCTTTAACAAAAGGCTGACAGCCTGGTAATTTATGAAATCCTGGTAACATTTAGATTTATTGTCCCTCTTGTCAGCTTTTAAAAAATATATCACGATACATATGAAATTCTGTAAATAGCTCATTAATACATTAAAATCGCCAGTCAAAAGTTTGGTTTTTTTTCTTAACAGTTTTATTTGAGAGTCCTTTGAGAGAGAGGAGAATTAACTAGAAACAAGACCAGACTTCTGTAACAGCACAGTCTTTCTACAGCTTGAAAAGCATGGCTGTTCTCTAGTTCCTGTGCTAATGTATGCCACAGCTGAGGCAACGTCACGCCACTGAAAAGCTGCTTGTACCATATGTTGAATTTTGCTGGCATGCCACATTTCAGAAAATGTAATGTATTGCAGTACTTTACATATGTATTATTGTTGTCTACGTGCACTCTGAGATCATATGAACTAATTAAAAGAAATAGGAATTCTCATTCTTCTATATACTAAATAATGCATTCAGAAGCTGAATTTTCACCCCCTCTCTCTCAATGCAGAATTCAGTTACCAGCTGCCATCCTACTTCAAAATTGAATTGAACATTGATCTTTCACTGGTGTTAATATCACTTAAGATTACTAGATTTGGGTTTGGGTTCAAATTTCTAGACAAATGCTTCATACAGAGTTTAGGGAGGAGTGGTTCCTTCGAAACCAGCTAGCCGCCTATGAAAAAGCATTTTACCTGCAAAAATTAAAAAGGCACTTTCTGAAAGCAGAGGTTGGATGCTAGACTACAAATATATAAGTTGCTATAGTTCTGGAAGGGATGATGTTCATACCATGCAAGGCTTTGGTCTGCAGACTTAACAGGTAAAGACATAAACTACTTTGCCGTATTATTCTCCGATGCTCATGATAATCTCTTTTAGCAATGTGCAGAAAAGTCTCAAAAGATACAGACTGATGTTAATTTACTCTCTGCTAAAGAAGATAGTATTTTTACAAATGTAATATTATGACAGGCAGCTTAAAACTTTTAGCAGAATTATGTTTCCTGACTGTATACTTTCACAGTTTCATAATCCCCACTTGGCAGCAGCAACAAATCTACATAAAAGAAAATCAGAAGTGCTCTTTGGAAGAATTAGAGATTCTTTTACCATGGCACATCCCTCAGAGATAATAATTTGGTTAGAAACAAGAATTGTCTTCTATTTATGTCAATTTTATTAACCAGTTAAGATTGTAACCATGACTGCACTGAAAGAAAAAGAAACCTTTCTAGTAAAACAGCATTACTATAAATTTACTTATTATCATAGTCTTACAGGCTTAGCTTATAATTAGGGGGTGAGATCATTCAAAACAGTGGGAAATTTTAGACTGAGCTCTGGCAGTTTTGTGTAGCACTGAGCAATGCTCTATATAAACATCCATGGTTTATTATTTGGTGCAGGATGCGTGGTATGGCAAGGAACACACACAGAGAAAACAATGTTTTGAATATGCCTGAACAAAACTGCTAGTTTTGTTTCCTACCCAAATAAAAAAAAAAAGTACATTTAAAATTGACGAAATATTTCATTCTGTCAAAATATTTTTTCCAAGTTCTCTGACCCTCATACACTGAATTTAGTTAAATGTTTTTTTCAAATGTGATCGCAAAATGAAAACTTGAAACATTTTGTTTAAAAATTGTCAAAACAAAAGCTATTTTATTTTCTGTTATTAAACATTATTTTTACTTTTTTTTTTTTTTTTTGTTGGTTTTTTGTAACAGCCTCAAAAGGCATTCAAATCATTTTGAGTAAGGAGCCTGGAGTTCCGTGAGCAACTTCATTAAGTGTTTAAATAAATCTACTTAATCAATAGGGGTTTTTTGTATTACATTTCCCCCCAGTCAGGCAAATCTCCGTGATGTTTATTTTCCGTACTGCTGTCTACATGTCATGAAGCATATGTTCTATGAAACTGACTGCATTTCAGACTGACAGCTGCTTTGCTGTTCCAGTTCTCTGTCATGAAGGAAGATATCTAGCTTTTATGCAGAGAAATTCCTTTGTAATGTCTTTGGACACTTGCACTGAGAACTTAAAACCACTATAAACTCTGGAGCTCAGTTTGCCTTGGTAGTTCAGTATTCTCATCTCCTAATAGGCATCTCTTTTAACTTTTATGGAGTTAGACAATTCTAATCAATATTAATCACAATTCTTCTAGGTAACTGTATTTTACACCACCCATGCAGCATAAATCCCCAGCTAAATCAAGATTTCAAAGTTTAAATTCTTCAGCAATTACTACTTAATAACTTAGAAGAAAATTGAGTACTTTTAAATAAGTCAGGGAGCTACAAATAATTCTTAGGCTCAACTTGGTCTTTTCCACATCAAATATCAGGGAAGTTTTTACCATTTCTTATAAGCAGTTGGCTCTCTCAGTACCAAGTTCACTGGTGAGCTGACAAACATATCGTGAAATGTCTGTGAGGTAGGAGATGCCCAGCTCTTTTACACATACTGTTAATCTAGTAATTTTGGCATTTCTGCTTTGAAAAATGCCTTTGCGTTTCATTCGTGGATTTATTATATGTAGGAAAACTTAAAACTTTTAAGAGCTCATACTGCCACACAACTGATAAATTAATTCCTTCCACTAGTTTTATTTCCAATCCTTCTGGAGAAGCTAGAACTACACTGAGCATGCTCTCTTAATACACGCATGTGTATGAACAGATTCTTAACATCATCCAGTGCCACTCAACGGTGGTGCTTTCTGAACCAGTTCTTGCTCTTGCAACAGAGGTAGGTCATCTTATACATAACAGACCTCTCTATTATTGACAGACCTCTGCAAAGGCTCACACTACTTAATATTTCATATGAACACTTAATTTTGGTAATCCATGAACAGCTGATTGCCCTGAATTGCAGGTGCTATGCTACCATGATTGCAGTAATTAAAATAATCAGGGTTGGAAGAGGTATAATTAAGTTATTAATACACACAGTCTTTGTCACATGCAGAACACAGGGGTTTTGATAAGGCAATAGAAGCAACACAATAACACTGCAAAAGTTTAAAGCAACCAATCAGATTAGAAGTCAGAAAACTGCCTTTTATATGAATTTCCAAGTTTCTCATCACTGGAAAAGCAAGTGATTAATTTTTAACTCCAACAGAAAGAATGATGGAATACCTTGGGTTGGAAGGGACCTCTAAAGGTCATCTAGTCCAAACCCCCTGCAGTGAGCAGGGACATCCTCAACTAGGATCAGGTTGTTCAAAGCTTCACCAAGCCTGACCTTGAATGTCTCCAGGGATGGGGCCTCCATCACCTCCCTAGGCAACCTGTTCCACCACCCTTATAGTAAAGAACTTCTTCCTAATATCCAATCTAAATCTAGTTTCAAACCATTGCCCCATGTCTTCTCACTACATGCCCTTGTAAACAGTCCCTCCCCAGCTTTCCCGTAGGCCCCCTTTAAGGTACTGGAAGGCTGGTATTATGTCTTCTCAGAGCCTTCTCTTCCCCAGGCTGAACAACCCCAACGCATTCAGCCTGTCCTCACAGGAGAGGTGTTCCAGTCCTCTGATAATTTTCATGGCCCTCCTCGGGACCCGCTCCAACGTCCTTCTTGTGTTGGGGGCTCCAGAGATAGACACAGTACTCCAGGTGAGGTCTCACCAGAACAGAGTGGCAGAATCAGCTCTCTTGATTTGCTGGTCATGCTTCTTTTGATGCAGCCCAGGATGCAATTGGTCTTTTGGGTTGCAAATGCACATTGTTAGCTCACGTCCAGCTTCTTGTCCACCAGAACCTCCAAGTCCTTTTCCCCAGGGCTGCTCTCTATTGTCTCATCCTCCAGCCTGTATTGATAACAAGGATCATTCTCACCCAAGTGTAAGACCTGCACCTGGTGTTGTTGAACCTCATGAGGTTCACCTGGGCCCACCTCTCCAGCTTGTCCAGGTCCCTCTGGATGATGTCCTGTCCCTTTGCTCTTTCAATCACACCATTCAGCTTGGTGTTGTCTGTAAACTTGCTGAGGGTACACTCAATCCCACTGTCTATATCACTGATGAAAATATTAAACAGCACTGGTCCCAGTACGAACCCCTGAAGGATACTGCTTATGTATGTTGAGATAACACTTAAGTTTAGAATACTTTTATTCCTAATAAAGATGTTAAGTTTTGACAAAGTTGTACCAGAAACATTACTATAGAGAAGTTATAATCAATGCAGAGATATTAATGCCAGATCCAAGATACATTATGCTTTTTCCTGTCTGATAACACAAGTTATCTAGTTCCAATGTACACTGGCACATTGGTTTTTTTTTTAACGTTTCTACTGCATAAAGTCTCTTACAAATTTGCATTAATCAAAACCAGAGTGTAAATACTTCTTCACGAAAGCTTGTGAACCCATCCCTTCCTTCTGTTATAATAACAGAAAAATAACCTTGGCAGGATTTTTAGAAAATGGAATTGCAATCTTCTGCTTCCCAATTATAGGGCATAGCTGCAATGTTCATTAGTCTGCAATTGGCAAGATTCCACAATTTTCAGACCATCAAGCACTTTCTTGCTGGAAATGGAAAGTAATGTTGAGGGCCAGACCATAATCCAAAGAAAGAGTCATCCTTTCTGCTGCTCTGTGGCTAGATCCTAACAGCACAAATACAGAGAGTACATCATCCATGGTGGCTTTAGGTGAGTTTCTTAGGAGGAATACACTAATGTTTAAGGAAATTTTGGCCATTTCTCACTTCAGCTTTCAAGATGCGTGGCTTCCAAAACTCACAATCGAGATGTAAATGTTGAAAATAAGTCAGGTGTCTTTGGTATGGCAGAGGGGTCAGTAGATATGCTCACTATGTGATCAGATCTTGACCTCTAAGATACTGGTGACAGTGGCAAAAAAAAAAAAGCAGATTTTTTTAAAAAGAAAAGCCGTCGATAATCTCAAGTAAAGACTTCTATGTATTTTATATGTATGTGAGAATGCCTTACTTTGCAGAGTTATAGAGAGTATTTTGTAACACATTTTGTGTCTGCTGCTTTGTGAACATGCAGGCTATTTTCCCACGGTATTTTTTTGAATACAGGTTTGAAGGTCATACAAACTTCTTGCAGAGTTTCTTTTCTGTGCATGCAAAAAGCCGTGAAAGCACACAGATAAAGAACCACCTGCAGATCTGGACACAGATCTGCACTACAACAGATTTAAAAAAATCATATCTGTTCTCCTGTGAAAGGTGAAGATATTTACAGTACCTGAAAAAGCAGATCTTTTAGGCTATCAATTCCACCATGGGTTGATGTGACTATCAATTTCAGATGTCCTTATTTTAGATGTCCTGATAGAGAGTGAAATTAGACTCTCAGGCAACACAGACCTACTTTGCTCATGTGTGTACCCAGTGTTCCACAACCTTAAGATTGCCTTTCTTCTGGAAAAGACTGTATCCAAAGCTAAGCCCGTTCAACTAGCTGGAAGGGGCATTCAAATTTAGCCTGAGAAGTTTAAAATTAATATTTAGGTTGAAACAATGGTAGCAAAGATTCTAGTATGCAGTAATTTGGACCCTGGCACTTAGCTGGTCACTGTCCAGGAAAGCTTCACGTAGCAAGGCCCTACAATAATTTCCTGAATAAGAAGAAGATAACAAAGAGTTCTCCCTGCCTTTCAGAGTTCTGCACTAATTTGTTGCTTTCCTTGTCAGGACTATTATTAGAGCAATGTAGAACAATATGGTCAAACATGCCTGCTGTACCTCTGCAGGCCGGAATGTCAAAGCTGGGCCCCTCAAAGAGTAATTAAACATTTCCAGATGAGAGAATACAATCAGTACTTATCAGCAAGCTCCCATTCAACCCAGAAACATGTTTGTAATATGTGATGGGTCACTAAATGCCTCAAAACGCAGCTATGTTCCAAATCTCTGACCCTTTTTTTCAGTGCAGATGGTTCTTTGTGACCAAATTTACTTTTTATAATAAATGAGAAAAAAAACCCAGAATTAAAGGTACACAGTACAGATGTTTAGGAATAAAACATCTGGTTTCACAGTACAGCAACCAGATTATTGGCTTTCATCTTTGTAAAAAAGGCTAAGATGGGAGCATTGAAAGCAGGCAGCTACCACTGCCTCATTCATCAGTTTGCCTTGCATGGATTTTCAAGTGAGATCTGACTTTTCAGGTTTTAGTTTGGCATTTGTAGTTACTTGGTGTTTCAGTATTTGCTACTGAGTAGCTGCACTCTTGCGTCACCTTCATTCATAAAGGGAATGTGGGTTTTAGATCCACCAGTGCCACTTGCTTCCTTTAGGATGAGAAGGGTATTTGTCTAAATCTGCCGCTCTTGTACAGACTTAACCCGGAGTAAGTCAGGAAATGTGACATCCAGCAGAGATAGTGCATTGAATTTAAAAGCTGTACTTGTAAATTTCTCCAAAGAAAAGGTGACAGTATTTGTTACACATTTCCCACACTTTGTTTGCCACTGATTTTGTGCACTCAAGTGTATGAAAATACCAGTAAAGGGATAAAAATGCTGAAAAGTGAAACAAAACTATAGGCCAGCAGGTTAAGAAAAGCACCCAGCAGGCACAGATCAGAGTTACAACACATACCTCAAAGATCAAGCCATCAGAGCTCACCTGTAAAAGTAGCAAAGACTTTTAAGACAACAATAAAATTGTTACCGTATAAACCAGGGGGTTTTACCTTGCTTTTGTTTCTTTACTTTTGTGAGCATATGAATTATTTGGCTTTTCATTTTCAAAGTGAGTTTCTGGGGAAGTTTTTCTATCTTTGTGCAAGACAGTGGCCCTGCTGGAGCGAAAAAATGCTGAGATGACAACATTTCCCTTCATTCAGAGTCTCTAGCATTTCCTATACTGGGAAATTAACCCAAATAATTCAAATATAAGCTGTTATAAGAAACACTCTTAGGCTGAAAAAAAAGTACTGTAATGTGGCTAACTTATTCCCTGATAGGAGGTGATAACAGATACGGCTTCTATATAACCAAGTTACAAAATAAAAAGCATATGCTATTTCAGACAGCACAGTAGATATTGATGTCAATATGACAAGTGAGATGTCATCATTGCAGAACAGCTCAGATGAACTGTAATCAATGACCAGAACACAAATAATCTAATTAGTGACTATTTTGTTCAGTAATCTTTAAGTACATTGTAAACTAACTTCACTCCTCTGGAAGCTGTATTAACTTTCCAGCCTTTAGGTTATAACACTATTTT
>WTSP01021895.1:0-30932 GCA_025331215.1 Actenoides lindsayi | reverse complement strand
CCCCCCCCCCCCCCCCTCCCTTGACTCTACATGCTTTACAAGCTGAGAGAACCAACTTGCCTTTGGAGAAAGCTGTTTTCACTGGCGACAATTCAAAATGTTAGACTTATTCAAAACAAGGCATTTGCATGTCTAAGTGGATAGATCAGTTCCAGTGTGTGAGTTAGAAAGTCTGCTCTCATCTGTCATTGAGTTTATGGAAGTGTATGTTCTTGGAATAGGTTTCTTCTTTTTTTTAAGGTTCTTACCCACAAACTTCACCATCTCAAGTTATAGAATCAATACTGTGATGACAGTTTACCATGGTTTTTACAGTCTTAAGGGTAGTGTGTTGAATAATGGATTATTTGCTCCAGATTTCATTGTAAGATCAAGTAAACAACAGGGTCATCCAAAATATGCCTGCTTTACACTACTTCAAGAATTGCAAATATTCTTCCCATACTAACATGCAAATAGAAACACGATCTCTAGCCTTCATGAAGCTGAACTCCATGTTAGATAACTGGCAATTTCCTGCATCTTCCAGGCAGATTCTCTTTCTTCTCCAGTCCCCAAGAGATCTGTTTCTCCTTCATGTGGCCTGCCCCACCTCCTTCTCCTGCTCACAGTTGCTGCGTAAGGGATGCTTCTGTCTCCACTGTCACCTGTTGTTCTGGATCTAACAGACCCAGCCCTGGGACCAAATTATTTATACCTTGAGCATATGACTGCAACTTTTCTCAGATCTCTTGCTTGCAGGAGCACAGGTCCTGCAGGACTAGCCTGCATGTCATGGTCAGAGCTAGAACAACTGCACCACAGTCTTAGGTCTTTTGCTGTCCCTAAAAATGGAGATTTTACGATTCCTACTGAATTCAGTAGAGCGAGAATTTGGCAGCTGCTCCTTCTGCTCAGTCCCCAGCAAACTTGTGTCAGTAAGTGTAGACATCATGGGTTCGGGCTGGACAAGTTCTTCTGTCAGGAAGGCCAGGGGTGCAGATTACAGTGGCGATGAAGGGTGCGAGAAGACGAGTCCTTGCCACCTTCCTCTCACTCTGAAGGACCCAGCCCCACTCCATCTCTGCCTGCTGCCGCTGAGGGCAGAGACAATCCCTCCATCCTCCCCGCCTTACAGTTGCTCCCCTCAGGTCCCGAAGGCATTGACCCACTGTTTTATCTGAAAACTTCTGGTTTTAGATGAGGTCTGTGAGAAAAAGAGCATTCCTTTTCTTTGGGGCATATGTTTCCCGCTGCACATCTCATTACAGCCTGGTCTGTTTAAACATCAAACGTGCTTGTGTAAATATATACAACGAGGGTAAGTGATTAGAATAATCTAATGCAAATTTCAAAGACTCTGAGCAGATCTGAGAAATCAATGCTGTCATAAGTTTTATTTCCACAGCCGAATGGAAATAATCTAACTAAAATACAGGTTGTGCTTCAAGGAAAGGCAGTGTTGAAATTCTAACAGAGCATCGCTGGAAGGTGGGGAGGGGAACACAGCAGGGGTGGGAGGGGGTCAATGCTCCTTCCCCTCTCCTAGATCTATTTTATTTGTTCATAACCGCTTTAAAAATGTAGTAACGCCTCGGCGAGCAACGAGACTCTTTTTCCCATTAAATTTTGCCGTTATCCTAATTTCACACACGCTCATTCGCCCCCTGAGCCTGACTTCAGCTGCCCAGCCAGGCCCCCCGGGCCCCGCTGCGCCTCAACCGCTGAGGGCGGGAGACACCTAAAGGCGGCCCCGGGAAGTGGAGCTGCTCTAGGCAGCACCCCGGCTTCAGCCGCCCCTTTCCCAGGGGAAAACGTCCCTCTGCGGCAAAAGGAAACCTCGTAGGAGAGCAAAACACGGTGCCCGAATTACCCGGAGGCAAGAAAGGGCGGTAATGACTGAGCCCTTACACGGAGAAAGGAGTTAAGGTGCAGAGGCACCGCAGCTCCGGACTGATGGGGATGTGAGGGAGCCTCGCTAAAACATCCACTTTGGGTTCCAGATTTCGTGAAGTTGCACAGCTTTGCCCTGCCAGCAGCGAGCTGCAAGTGGAAAAAAAAAAAGCTCCTGGGCTCCAGAGCTGGCAGAGCAGAGGTGTCTGCCTTCACATGAGGGTGGTGCGGAGCAGATGGTGCATCTGGTCCCTGAGCTGGGGCTGTCCCCCCACCTCCTTTCCCTCCACACTATCAGCTGAGACACAGGGCTGTTCCACAGCCCAAAGGGCTCATTTCTCTCATCATCATTTTCACCCAGAGTGCAGTGGGCACCTCATCAAGGAGCTGGTGGAGAGGTGGCACATCGAGGTTAGGAGTATCTCTTTTTTTTTTTTTTTTCCTAATTCTGAGGACAGGCATTTTCGTAAGACAAAAGGTCAATTTTCAGATCAATAATAGGTGAACAGTTCGGAAATAAAAGCCTTTCCCTCAGAAATGCAAATCATCTGGACTGCCCTCATCTTCAGGACGCTAATGATCTTAAAGTACTGTGTTTTTGCTGTCTGCAAAGCAACCCTAGCTTGACCTGTGAAGGACAATTTCATTTCAAGTGACCCGGGGAAGCAATAAAAATGCAAAGACAAAATGGAAAGAAATATTTATTTGAACACTCATGCTACTATTTTTATTTGCATCATAGAAATCATCGACCAGTTCTGTATGATCTTTCCACTCCCTAGAAATTGCAGTGTTCCACTGTAGCAAATGCGCAGAGTTTAAGGTCGGTGTCAAGTCATAAAACAGCTACAAGTACAATTTAAGCATTTGCAATTATGGGCAAAACAAGAAAAAAGGCATTTTATACTCCATCTGGAATTCTACTCACTCTGTACACAGTGTTAATAAAACACAGATGCAACTCAGGCCAGTGGTAATCGAAAGTCATTACCATCAGAAGCTGTTCAGTGGCCTGTATGAATTGTAATTCGTTGGTCTTAGCCCAGTGCCCATTAGACAGGCATCTACCTAACAGGCAGAGCTTTTGTGTCACTAGCAAGGACCAAGGGTTCTAACACATTTTCTCACTGAATTCCCCTTTTGGAAGTAGAGATAATCACTTTTGGAAACCGTGGGGTCTCTCCTCCCCAGCACCACTTGTGCTCATAATGTTTGTGGTCTTTGAGGGCAGAACATCCATCTGCAGGTTTCGGGGTAGATGTTAGAATGGAAATACACATGGGCCAACCGAGCAAGCTGCAACTGATGTAAGCACAGCAAGTAAAAACTATCAGACTGTGTGTTTTATCTGGAGAGGGGTGGTAGCTCTTCACCACCTGCCCATCCAGAACCAGTCCCATGCGCTGATTGCTGTCAAAAGCGTCGCTGCAGAGAAGAGATCCTGCATGCTTGCAAAGCAGCTCTCTGGGTGCATGACATCCAGCACAGCCAGGGCTTGGCTATCTAATAGAGCTCTAATCAATCATAAGAAAAAGATTATTCTCTTCTCTGTCATCCAACTTCTCTCTAACCTGCCTGTGTTTTTTCTCCATGACAGAATGCAAAGTTCAGAGCTTAGTACAGAGGCGGCATCTCCTATTACACTCGCTCTGGTCTGTCCTGCTCTCTACAACCCAGTAAAAACTTGCATTTGGCATGAGGGAGACATCAGTTCCCAGTCCGCATTTTGCAGGCCCGCCCTTTCTGAGAAACACAGGCACTCGCCGCCAGCGTGGCATGCCTTAGCCCTCTGCTCAGCCCGGCTTTCAAGCCTCGTTGGATCCATATGCTTTGAATGATCAGGCTGCTTTTTCTCCTAGTTTCTGCATGGGTATGACTTGTGGCTATCTCACCCATGCAACGATGGCCATATGCTCTTAGGTACCAGTAGGAACAAGAGAGGAAAGATTACAATCTTCAGAGAACTGCGTCCGTCATTAGCACAGCTGCCACTGGGACAGTACAGGGCTAGGGAGCTTCGAGGTTTCCTGTTAGACTCACTATTCTTCTGTGATGTGACCTTTTGCACTCAGATTTGTCATGCACCTCACAGGCTGGAAATCATATCCTGAGGTATTAAATCCCCAAGTCCTATCTCAAATACTATGCTTTGTTGAAAAATTTCTTGAAGGCATTTCCGTGGAAATAAGGAAAAAAAGTAAATGTGTTTTAAAAGGCTGTAAGGATCTGAAAACATATATTTGTTCACTGAGATGCTTTTAAAAGAGTACAAGGCTTAGCAAGTCAAAATAAAATAGGTCTGATTTATACAGTAATACACTAAAAAGACTGCAGAAAAAGCAAACAATCATTTTATATACGTTTATGCACATTAACTCTCTTAGTGATTATACAGTCTCTAATGTCTAGATTTTCACAGGTTTTGTAATGCTTCAAAGGAATATAGCTGCAAATAGACAAGTATAAGTTTCATCTCTCTCATTTCAGTAACAGCAAATGCATATTTTTGCTTTCAGAAGCTGCCTCTTCTGTCAGTAGTACTTACATTTTTCTCTGCTTTTATGCTGATAAAATTCCACTGACGTCAGCTACAGCAAACCTTCGTGCTTGATAGATGTGTGATCAAGAAGAGAATCCGGGTCATTCTAAACAAACAAATGTCAATCATAAAGGAATAAGTGGGGGGTTTAGCCTGCTCAGAGGAAAGGTAAGTAGAAGGGCCTTTGTATAACTCTTTCTCCATGGTCAAAAGTAACATATGAATGGCTTTAGCTAAATAAAAGCTTATTTTTTGATGTGTTCTCTCGGAGGAAATGGTGTTGAAAAGGCTAAAGCCACTGACATTTTGGTGTTGTGAAAGAGTGAGAATATTAGCTAGAAATTAATGGAAATTCTCCCCTAAGTATATATATGATCCATTAGGTTGTTTTGCAATGCTGAGAAATGAGGCATGGAGTATTTTGTTGAAGTCAATATCCCATAAGGATGAAAGCAAGGTTAAGATCTTTCACCGCAACAGCCCAAGCCCTGCCAGTAAGCACGGAGGTATAAATCCAGAATACCTCCAGTTTAGTTAAAGGAACTACTCTGGATTCACACTGATGCAGCTGAGGACTAAACCAGGGCCTCTATCCCCAGTTTGGATGTCACTGGGCCAGTGTGCCCAACACTCTGAACCAGCCAGCAGCAGCTTGCTTGCCTGTGTGCAGAGAACTTCAGCCAGATGTGTTGTTATAGGAGCAATGAAGGGTATCACAGACTCCTCCTGCCCCCTCTCAAGAGAGGGGTACCTTATTCAGTGCTAGAAATTACTGTAGAAATGCTAGAAATTACTGACTGACTTTTGTTCTAACTGCACAGAGTTGCTCAGCCCTTCGAGAAAGTAACATATCCATTCAGTGAAGAAAGGAGGTCACATTATTATTCTGCAAACAGCATTTATAAAATTCAGCCATTAACATTTTGCCCACAGCTCCAGCACCGAAGGACAGCATTTCACTCCGTCCTGGCAAAACAGATCGATTACCTGTTTTCACTGGTACATGTCTTGATGTGCTGCTGCCTTTTTTCTACAACAACCAACTACCTTGATGCTGTGGTTGCATTGCTCAGCAGTTTCTGCTTGCTCTGCCAGGTGTTTAGCTAGTCAATTGGTACTCCAGCATATTTTTTTCTGCTTTGCCTACAGACTTGAAGGGCAGGGAAAGGACCTCCCAGGCTTGGCCTGAGATGGATCTGAACTGGTATTTTCAGGAGTGCTCCGCTGCAGCTGGTTTTACTTTCATGATGAACTCAAAGGATGAAATAAAGAAAAATAACTCTCTGGGTTTGTTTTTTTTTACATTGCATACCTGAAACAAAAGAGAAACCAGGCATGAAAAAAGAAACAGAACGTGGCTGATCAATGGTGTCTTTTTGCTACCAGGGGAGCTTTAGCTGAAGCTATTTCCCCTTGCTCTGCTGCCAGGGACAGCAGCAGATGTCTCTGAGGAGCTCAGGAGGGAAGGCAAAGGAGCCTGGAGGAATTCCTTTGTAGCAGTGACTACAGTCCAAGAGAAACCTCTCAGCCATGCACATTTTTTACAGCCAAAAGCTTAGTAAACATTAAAAGCAGGCGGTACACTGTTGAAAAGAAAGGCACCTCAGTCCTCAAATACCCTCTTCACAGCATTCTGTCTCCAGGTTTCGTGAAATGGCAGGGGAGAGGAAACACATCTGAATGCAGTTAGTTACCTCTCCATCTTTCCCTCTGCATTTGGCATACTTGGATCTAAAAAGCAGCAGAATTACGAAGCTGTGGTTGCCCAGAGTAAGGGCTCTCTCCCCATTGTCAGTTCAAGAAAAGATAAGACCTCAGCAGGAGTTTTGCCCTCGTGAGGAGTCCCACCCGAGCACAGCAAGAAGTTTGTGAAGGTCAGTGTGCCTTGACGTGGAGTCTCCTGGATGACCCCCACCCTAGATTTGCGGCAAGTCTGATGCTTCCCAACCCTGACGTGTGCAATGCACTCCTGTAGTGCAAACATGTGGGTCCTGTGCAGAGCGGCCAGCACTCCCAGGCTGCAGCAGACTCGCTCTTCTCTGCCTCGGGACCGAGCAATGTGTGCACCATGGGTGCTGGCCTCACATGGGCTTTTTTAGGGGAGGCTTCAGCCTCTCCTCTGAGTAGGTCAGGAAGCCACAGTGTCAGATTTGCCACATCAGGACAGATGTTGCGAGATGATGTCAGCCCTACTGCACACAAGACTGCTCCAGGGCACACTGGGCCTGTGACCCAGACATATCCAAAGGAGCTTGGACCCAACCAGCTCAGGTGTTGCATACTGCTGAGGTACTTTGGGCTCGGGAATCTCATCTACTGGCTTTGGGCTGGTTTTTTTACCACTTCACAGTTAGATCAGTTCTGTTTGCACAAGCTAAACCCACACGTGTGAGCCATGCAGCAGACATACTCCAGTTAGTGCCTCTGAGGCAGTAAAGGAGTTATGCTACAGTTAGCAGGACTGCTGGTGTGACCACCAACCACATTTAGTAAGGGCTAGAGTCAGGATTCCTATCATTTCACAGACAGTAACTCCATCTTTCCAGTTCTGTCACACTTTTTGAAGCAATTATTTTAAATTTTTCTTCTGGAAATAAAACAGATGCTTTTAATAACAAGCAGAGCCCTTGGGTGGTGCCTCTTTTTAACCAGATGATAGTGTGGCTGGAAACCATCTCTCAATATGATAACTTTTGCCTTATCTCTAAAGTAACACATTTGCCTGATCAATCAAATATAAAAATATAATTTAAAATGGCTACATTTTGGTTTTCTGAAATTCACTACATCTTTAGACTGTTACTCATCTCCCCTAAGCTGCAATAGCATTTTAGTTAATAACCTTCTCCTTCACTTTACAGTATAGTCCCATCAAGATTTCATTCCTTTAAAAGAAAATTATTTGATTTTTTGGCTGCTGGGGGGTGAAGAGGAGGAAAAAATGAGTTTGGAGAGGGAGCAGGATTGCTTTCATGTTTTGCTTTTCTTCCTGTGCATATAAAATTTAGACAATGAGTAAACCTTTCCCATCTGTGACTATGCAGAAGTAGGTTACATTGCCTAGAGCAATTGCAATAACTCACTTGCCACTTTTTATAGAACTCCCTGCTTTATTAGTTTTATGCTGAGAACTTCATAGTTACTTTCCAAGCATATAAAAAGTAGGTAATTGAAATCACAAAGGTAGCTGAATACCTGAGTTATCACGTAATCGCCTGGATGCATCTGAAACTACATTGATACCCCCTTAGCTCTTTCCACTGGCCGCTGATACAGTTTGTGTGTCAAGTAACCGACTGTTTTCCATGTAAGTTGGACAAGTGACAGAAGGACCACTTTTCCTGACAGGGCAAGTTCTGTAGTATTTGGGAACTCAAAATTAAGACTGTCTGGTCAGAAGCTACTCTCCTGCTGATAAAGGAGCAATGGATCAACTCGGTGTCCTGATGTCTGGAGCAGTGGCATTAGTAAAAGCAGAAAATTCGACAAATCTGCTGGACCTTCAAAGCACTGATGAACTTGGGTTTATTTCCATCAAAAGCTGGTGCTCTCGTGGCTTACAGGCACGGATGGAGAATTAGCTTTCACCGTTTTGGCCACAATGAAACATGTCACAGTGGCTAACAGAATGCAAGAGTGAAATTAAAGACTTCTATTTTATGACAGAAATGAGGACCACAGATTTCTGGTTCAGCCAGATCTCAGGATTAATCTGAACTGACTAAGGATGGTAGGCTACCTCAATACTTCAGAACATATCACAGTATACAATAGACCTTCTCCTGGCACCTCTGCTTAATCTTCCACCTCTTCGAAAGCCATTCCTTTGGTCAAGCATCATCTTGGTTTCCTCTTCCCTGCAGAGTGTGGCTGTAACAGCAACCAGTTTGTCCAGGGTGCCATAAATTTCCAGTCAAGGTGGTGACAGAGGCCTCACAGTGTGTGAAAGCTGAGTATGGAAAAACTGTTTTCAGCTTGGGGCCCTCAGAAGCAAGGTAAGGTATTTTGTTGTTCATACAGTAACAATTGGAACTGGATACTTAGTATCTCAGCACAGTTCTAACTTCCCCACCATCAATTGTGCAATGACAGGAAGTTATCATTTGCTTCTTCCCTACACTAAACACAGAGCCAATCTGACCTGACTCTCAAGCGAGGGGTTTTCTAAAACCACTGCCAATATTTCTACACTTCTATATATTCATTAATTTTGAGTCTCAAGAGGAGGAAAGTCCTGTCATTAGCAGAAAAGCAAAGCACGCAAACAGCTTTCTGTGCCGGTGTTTCTGTTCAGCTTCAGAGAGAAATGTGTGGTGTTCGCTGGGGTTTGCAAGGCTCTGCGCAGAGGCAGCGCTCGAGGGAGCACGGGTTCTGCAAACAGCTGGAGCTTGTGCTCCTTGCCTTGGTCCTTGATTAGACTCCATTCTTTAGGTAGAAATGGCTCCCTGGAAACCAGTGTCAGACGCTGGGCTGAGATGTCTGAGACAAGAATTGCCTTCTGCTGTTCCCAGCTGCCAGCTCTGGGTAAATAAAAGTGAGTTGTGCTTGGGCTCTCCATCACTTACCGTGCCACAAAAGCAACTTACAAGGCTTCAAAGGTTTCATCTCACATACTAAGCAACTGATACTGGTGCCGGGAAATAACGTTGGAAAAAGGGCAACGCAAAGGTGCAGCCCCTGCCACAGTTGAGAGAGGTGTCTCTGAGCCAGGCTAGGAGTGAGCAGGGAACCCCGGCCAGGTCCGGCAGGCTCAGCTGAAGGAGGAAACTGTCCAAAGACCACAGTCTGCTGGGCTCCAGCTTATGAGACCAGCAATGGAGCAAGTGGCAAGACCTTTAACTTCCTCTATCAAGCTAGAAGCAAGTTGATTATCTGAGAGCCAAACATCTCAAACAGGACAAAGATTTTCAGCTATGTTTAAATGGCACTGTAGGGGCTGTGGCTCATTTTGGCTGTTAATAATCTGATACAGCTATAATTTTTTTTTTAATACCCAGAGACAAATTACAGCATATAAAAGACCATGAGGTTATTTTTTAGTTTTCTAGAAGCTGAGCTAGTCCTATTAATGTATTATCAAGGCATTGCAACAACAGTGCTAGTATTTTAATGATAAAACATACAGGGTCAGTAGAAAATATATATCATCATCTGCAAATTCATTTTAGATATAATAAAAAGAACATAGCATAGGAGATCTGTCACATTTTAAATAGGATAAATGTTATTTATACTGTATGTTGCAAGGTTTTATCTTTTGGAGCAGCATGACAGTGCAGTAGCACTCAGTACTTGATCATGAAGCAGCTGCAAATATGCAGAAGGTCCATGGCAGCTCATCTGACAGCAACAGCCAAAGGCTGTGGTAATTAATTGGGCTTGCTGATGTTGAGGGCCAACTGGAGGGAGAGGCCACACTCACCTGGTCCCATCAGGGAGGGGCCAACTGGGACCTGCTGAAGGGATGCAGGTGGGGAGAAAGGCTATAAACAGGGGAGAGGCAAGGAGGGAGCTGGGAGCTTCTGTAGAGCACTGGAGTGTTGTCTGGCATCCTGGTCTGGAGTCCTGCTTGGGGGTGAGTCACAGTTTCTCTTTCTTTACAAGGGAAGGGTGATGGTTGGTTATAGCTGAGAGTGAAAGGAGACGGTTCACAGGTCTGGAGATAAGGGGGGAAGCTTGTGCTAGTGAGGGGTTTCCTTTGTGAGTGAGCTGTGGTGTTTTCAAGGGTAGCTATGCAGGGCCACGGGAAGTTATGTATGTATGTTTTTGCACACTGGAGCTGAGCTCAGGGCATGGTTTGAGCAGCCTGGGGTGCAGTAGCTCTGACAGAGCTTTGGCAAGGGCAGGTGTATATCTGCACTCTAGTGCCACCAGTATGTTGGTGCAGGTCCGTCCTTAGTTGAGTAAAACTTAGTGATATAAGCTAGGGCCAGAAATGTTGCTTGCTGGAAAGACTTCTTCAGCTGTTTATTTGCTGATAGCTTTGTGAAGCGTTGGGCAAAAGAACAGTAGTGTTCTTCCAAAGATGTGATAAACCTAGGTGGTACTTGCTCCATTTTATGTTGGCATTACCTGCTTAGAAATTATTTCTGATAGTAGATCAGAGGCATGTGCTTGTGTAGCATTGGCATGTCAATTATGTGATGGGATCCTTGAAATACAACAAGAAAGTGGGGAGAATATGGAAGGAGTGCAATTCATCACCCAGCTTCTTCTAAATGTTCCAAATCTGGTGCAGTGGCTATGTCTGCTAAATGTTTAGTAAGAAATTATACGGTGCTCTCTCTGAAGCTCCCTTGGAACTGTTACTGCTTTGGTAAACAAAATCCCTGAGATTAAACTCTGCATAATGCTTTCTCGGCCTGTACTTGCAGACTTTAGAGGAGGGTGCAGAAAAAGCCCATTGTGAGCATATGGTATTGTCTCTGTATCTCTCTTTTCCAAAGAGCTCAGTACAGCTTTGTTATTCAGCTGTTCATAGAGTAACATCTTTATTTATCTTTCTGTTGCTGTTTCTTTTTCTTGCTTAAATCCATGCTCAATAGATTTATGTATTTTAATAAGGGGGAAAAAAACCCAAACAAACCAGTAACTGACTCCTGTGTAAGTTTGTGGACATGTTCTGTTAAGCTTGAGGAAGTAGAGTGAAAATACCCTCTTTGTGGGATTCAGCTTTGTTTTTTTCCAGCCAGTATGCATTTAAAGAGAGGTAGAGGCTGCAGCATTTGGGTTGCTGCAAGCTTGATCTAGGGAAAGGTCACATTTCAGTTGTTACCACCTTGAACTGGCAGGAGAGCTCACCACTTGGAATTGATGCTGACATCAAGCATGAGGTCCTTGCACATCTCTCCTGCGGGTGGGAAAATCTCCAAGGGGCTCCTCCTTGTCTCTGCCATCAAAATAAGGTGCTGAATTTAAATTATATTGGAAGCAGCCCAAGGGTTTATGTGCCTGACTAGCAGTGAATCACTTTGAAAAGAATCAACCCCTTTCTCTGTGTCAAAAATAAAACACTAGGAAGAGCAACAGGCAACTATAGCAGTAACAAAATTGTATTACCTGCTAAAGAAGTAGTGAGGTTTTGGCTTTCTAACACCCTAATAAAAAAAATAAAACTTACTGAGTGGTTTTGTAAAGTGAAAAATCTACAGCAGATGTCATGTAACATCATGATGAAGTCAAAATATTACCCAGGCCCTGTAGGCACTCAGTACTCCTCATTTTAGAAGGAAATGAAAGTGAATTTCCAATTATGGTTAAGTTTGGGGAACACTGTGGAAGAATCATGGGCTTCGGAAGCAGGGTAAAAAAGAATCCAGCAAACAGTTGAGATATTTCAGTGTTTGAGAACAGCAGGAGTAGAGATACCTACAAAAGGCTTTCTTGTGCTTTGCAGTTCTCAAAAAATGTTGTGCAGTGCTTCAAAATGGGGTGGCTGTGAACTGACAGCAAAACTATCTGCTTAGAAGTAGTAGTTTCATTTTGTGAGAGTTTGAAAGGTGATTTTATTTTTTTTTAATTTTTTCTCCACATTGCATGGGTATCTAATCAAGTAAATTAGCTGCAGAAGGCAAAGTACTGGCTTGTGAGTCTATTGTTTGCTTAGCAAAGGGAAACCAGTGGGTTTTTATGGAATGATCCTTATATCTGCAGTGCTCTCCTGATGATTTTTTTTTGTTTATCCTTGTTAAGGAAGCTAAAAACTAGGCTCTGCTTCAAATTTCAAATGTGTGGTATATAATTACTGTACACAGAATCTTAATAAAGAAGTGTCATCAGGTATAAAATAGGTTTATTCTAGTTTCATGGGTAGTACGTGGAGAGTCCAAGGTGTTGCGGGCTGTTGCCAACTGGATGGCTCAGGCTGTGATTTTGTTAATTACCGTGTTTCCTATTTCTGTATCTACAAAGCAGAGATGATCAAGTTTGTCTGTGTCCTAATTGCCTTGAGCTTTTAGCAAATATTTATGAACTACATGCAGACTTTCAGGAGATGAGTAATTAAATTTCTGTCTTGTTAAATGTGTTTTTGTAGAATCTTATCTCTTCCTGCTTTAAATAGCTTCCTCTTGCAGTCTTGAAAGCATTTTCCAGTAGAACTGTTGAAATGCAGAACAAATATTTTTATGCTAATGGCAGCACGTTAACCTTACGTTAAGCTTTGTTCCATCTTCTCTCTCAAGCTTATCCTCATGTTTTGTTCCATAGCACCTCTTGACATTTTAAGATTAACTGTAGATACTAAAGATTATTAAATTGCTCCCACTTGGATAAATGAGGAGCTCTGGCATTGGTTCCTCTGGAAATAGGATCAGGACCTGGATAGATGCATGTAATGTCTCGTAAGACACGCTAATAGACTTTCTGCCTGAGCAAACAGGACTCTAAGCACTTGTGAAGCTTGTCCTCTAGTTCTCTGCAATACGTGTACCACTACTTGATCAGCTGGCACTTCAAACTGTTCAGTACATGGCAAGGATCTTCATCTTAATTTGCTGGAAACAAAACAAGCAACCTGTAACAGGGTTGACTGTAAGACTCACAGTCAGAGGTGCTGAATCACGCCTGAGTAGAATGAAAATGCATTAAATTCACACAAGAGCCCAATGAATTAATAGCTAGCTGGTGCTGTCACCATAATCAACTAATGCCAGAAAGGGCCTTACAGTGGAGGCCAGAGCTCTTGGGTTTTAGGGTTTACAGGCACAATAAATACCATTCTACTTTTGATTCAAACTCTACTTGAGCTTTGTTGAAATCGTGGTCATGGAGGTGGGGGGGGAACAAACCTAAAGCATAGAACTTCATCAAGATCTTGGTTTTCTGGAGTCCTGTATGATACTCAAGTTTCCTAATTACCTGTTGAAATGTTCCTTCTCTCAGCTCAGAACCCCCTTTAATCAGGGACAGGGTTTTCAAAGGTAAAGTCAAAGTTACGTACAATCTCAGGAGATTCTTGTCACCTCTGCATGCTCTGAAGTACTGCAGTCTTAAACATGGAATTATGCAAGGGGCTTTTTGTGTATCCAGGCAGTAAGTCCTGCACTCCAGTGACTAGAAAAATCACCAGCAGTCACCTGAAAGGACTTGGTGGAAGGTGGCAGTGTCTGAACTAGCTTGAGATCCTCAGAGTTGTCAAACTTACAGCATCCTCACCTTTAGGTTCAGCAGCAGATACATCAGCTGCTGATTTCTGAAGAGCAAGTAAAAGGAGCACTAATTTACATGTTAGGTGTAGAGATAGTACACTGCCCTGTTAACATTCCTCTGAGCCACTTTGAAGTAAATGAACAGCAATGAAGGAAAAAGGAGCCGACAAGACTGGAAGTTTGTCCCAGACTGGCTTCCAGTAAAGCTGGGTTATGTGTTCATCCTGTTTCATTGTGCTGTTGCAATTTACTTCAAGACAGCCATTTCTATGCACCTTTTATGAAAGCAAGCCCTGAGGACACAGCCCAACAGGCCACATGCTTTTCACTTGATGAAATGAGCAAGAGAAAGATGAGTGCAACCGATAGCTTCATATCCTGCTTGTTGTGTTAGAAACTGATGCAATCCATTAGTAGAAAACATGGTCATATTTGTCTGTTCTAGCTTGAACCCACCAGATTAGTTTAAAGCAGCTTAAATTTGCTTGTTTTGACCTCTGAGCCAGCTCCAGCAGGTCTAATACCTGGGTCCTCTTTCCAGTGCAGGCATTTTCAGTGGTACAAATAGCAGTACAAAGAAGAGGTCACTAAGTGCCTTTGTCCTCTGAGTGGTGACCTTGCTAACTAACAGCAGGGATCCTGAGCATCTGTTGTAGGCAGAGCTGTGACCTTCTATTATGACACTATCATAGGAGCAGGCATTGGCTCTGGAGGATTGATACCCCAAGGATGGGTGCAAGGACATTTCAATGAGAAAATGACTAATTCTGTACTCTGATTATGATGATTAATTCTGTTACATCAGCAGCCTTTGGCACAGCCAGTGACAGCAGCAGATCTCCTGGGGGGGGGAAGCCTAATTCAAGAGACAAGAACCTTAAAGGGGCATTTTGTGTGGTTAATAATATTATGACACACAAGCAGCTGTAAATTTTTTTTATATCTGCAGAAACACACATACTTTCCCCAACCCTGTATAAGACTTTGTAACAATGTGTTATTGGTATGTATTTGAAATACCAGCAAAGATAAAAACCTGGCACTGTTGCTGGAATCGACCAGTCACAGGTAGACTCAACTGTGGAAGTTTTTGGACTAGATGAAATTGAGCAGAAATTCTATTTCACAAATAAGGAACCACTGCTGACCTGTCAGGCACCCTATTTCCCTCATTTCAAGTTTGTTTATTATGCCCAAGATTAATCAGGACATCTATGAGGAACATAACTTAAGGTCTTTACTAGCACAGGAAACTGGATGACTCTAGAGTTTCAGCTTTTAAAGAGGATTTGGCGTTCAGACAGTGCATTAGCTGGTTTCCTCTCCAGTTCTGAAGGCAAGCACTTGACACGCACTGCTCAGGTCACGTCCTTCTCTCTAGTACAGTTTCTTCCTTCAGCTGCTACAACCAAGTTGTGCTCTCTGTCAGTTTGTTGTGGACACGTTCCAGCTCATGTCTATTATGTATTTGGTATAAGGCATTTAGGAGGGGAGTATCAAGGCCAGGTTCCTCAATCCTGTTTTGGTAGGAAATTCTCACTTGGCAATCCTACCTTCGTTAAAACATCTTGTCAATAGGGTATGCTCTGCCAACATATGACCTTTAGCTGTTAGGAAACAGTAGATAAAGCACCACAAAAGTAGGTAATTCTACAATCAGTTATAATTTTGACAGATACCAAGAGCTCTCCTGCACTTAAGCGTGGCATTTAGAAAGCTGAACTAACACTTTAGGGGTCTGTCCTTATATCTTGACCTGTCTGCTGGTAAAGTTGCTGTTATCTCAACATTCCCCTGCAGGAGGAAATTAAATACTATCACTTGGATGTGTTGGTTGGTAATTAATGTGTTGACTTGGAAATCAGAATCACTGCAAACACTCCAAGGGTCACCTCCTCAGCTCAGATGTGCTGACCACTGGCTTTGTACCAGCATGTGGAGCAGAAAGATATTTGAACCCAATATGTTGAACCTGTACTTTCCCACCTTATCAATTCATATGCAGGGGTTATTTCCTATCAAATTTTCAAGTATTTGTATCATGTGCAAGGGAAAGAGTTGCAAGCTAGGCACGAAAGAAACCAGGTTTTTTTGATCTAATGAGGAACTGTCTTATAGATTTTAGTGGCAGAGAGGATGAGCCAACATTTTTATTACAATAATTTTTATTATCTGGGCTGCACTTTTAATGACTGTGTACAGCCCCACTGATTAATATCTAACACTAAAAATGCTGGAGAGGTAATGTCCAAGTACATAGACAACTGCATTGATCTGCCCTACTTGTATAAACAAGACAGTTATTTTAGTGTCAATTCATCCTTTGTATACAAACTGCTTTCCAACTGTTTAAGTGAGATCGATATTTATGACAATTCATTACAGAATACAGTTGGCTTTTATTGTGCAGACAAAAAAAATGCAACCACCAACCCACCACTACATTCATTTTATGGTACCAGTTAACAAAGTTCTTGTAAAAAATAACTTAATTTCTGATGAGCAAATGGAAACAAGTTGTACAGCTCTCCCATGTTCTTATATTGATAGGAGAAAATGGCATTGAACAACTATAACTCAAGACAAAACTACTTCCATTGCTTAGGGGAATAAAAACACTCCTGATTTCTCCCCTAGTTCTGAACCCAACATTGGTTTATACACAAAAAAAAATTCTTGTGAGTTACAGCAGAAGTCCCATGCTCTTTGCTCTCTAACTTTGATATGTAAGTACCTGATGGAGCCATCCTGCTGGCACGTACACAACTCAAGTGCTGCTTGGCTCCTTCCCAGCATTTTTACCTTGCCAGCATACCCAACTTAATCTTCTGGTTCCTCATAATGTGCGTACCCACTGGCATAGGTCCTTCCTAAATTCAAATTGCTGAATACATCTGTGGTCTCAGTATCGGAATCCTTGCCTCCCTCATCATTGTCATCTTCATCATCCTCTTCTGCTTCATAGTCATCGTATTCATCCTCACGGTCACCTGCATCTCCAGCCTTGCTGGAGGAGAGGTTCTTCCAGTAGGCATCGTAACCAGAAGCTCCATCTGCATCTTCACCTCCAGTCTGTCGGCCAAACTTCAAAGAGCGCGCTGCAGGCAGAGAAAAATCATCATGTTCCCACCCCTCAACAGCAATCTGAGCTGAGCATCTGACATTTCCTTTCTGTCCTTTTCCATTCCTCAGCAAGGAGCACACAGTGTTAGTCTTTACCTAAATGGGACACTTTCAGGTTTAATCCTTCCTCTGACAGAAGCTTGGATAAACACTAACTGCCCCAGAGTATGACTTGGGTTTTAGGACAAACCTTTGGTACTCTAGCCAAGCAAACCTGTCACGGGATGTGCTTTGCATACACAATACATGTTGTGATTTATTCAAGCGGTTGAGGTAGATTGCATGTGTCATCAAATTGCACTTCAAAATTCATTGGCAAGCTTCTTGTAGATGAAATAAAGGCTCAAGCAGTAAGTTTTTGCAGTTTTTCCTACAATCTGAAACTGAAGAAAAGCTTTCAGTGTATTGCAATCAATTAATGATTAAGAACAGCAACTGCTCAATTCTAGAACTAAGAAACACCAAGTTTCTCCCAAAACAAATGCAGCAAAGCTTTGCAAAACAATTGTAAGTAACTGGACTTTCCTCAGTGTTTCTATGCAGAAAAGTAGTCACTAGTTGCACTTGCATTGCTTGTTAGCTAGAGAAGGAGGCTTACTTGACATGCTCAGATCCTTGGTCTGCTGAGTTTCATGGCCACATTTAGGGCAGGGAGGTTCTTTTCCTTTTTCCTGCTTGAAAACTTTACTTCGCACATGATCGTCACAAAAACAAGCCTGTGGGGTGAAAGAACAATAAAATGGTTAAATGTTTCACTCATGGAAGCCTGCCCTTCAGCAAGAAGAAAGCAAGAAGTTGTCTAAAAGCAGCACGGTTTAAAGGTTGGGATTAAAATTTAGTGAGCTCTATGTACAGTGGAACTGGAGTCTGTGCAAAGAGCAACCACTCTGTGCTGAGCACAGTTTGGTGGCTTGCTGGGGAAGAGGCTGGATTAAAGAGTGCTGATAAGCAGGTAAAGAAAGTAACATACTCAAGGACTGGGTTACAGTGCTGCCAACAAGGGGCCTGGCAAACTTTGTTTTGCATTGACAAGCTCCAATAAAATACAATCAGGGATGTCTAACAAAATGGAACTGTGCAGTCACCTTAAGGCAAGAATTAGAGACTGAAATTTCACTTGTTGTGCACCAGGGTGCCAGTGAAGATGTCTAGAGAAAGGAACAATCTTGAACATGAAATGGATGCCATGGAGGAGAGTGGGGAAACACTTGGGGCTAAGAAGAGTAAGAACAGGCAATGAACCAGCACTTGGTGAAATCTGGGTGATGCTGATGATGAAGCAAGTGAAAATTTTTAATAAAAACTATTTGGGTGTGTAAAACCAAAAGCCTGATGTCAACAAATCACCCTGTGCATGTGTACAACTGGATTAGCTGTGGAGATTATTTCTGTTGGATCCAGGCTGCAGTGTTTTCTGGTCAGATCATCACTTGACTGTTTAAAAAAAAGGCAACTTTTTTAACTGTCTTAGTTCTACCCTGGATCAAAACCCATTTCGAAGCTTTGGATTCTGATCAAGACCAAGGATTTGTTTTGGTGGTGTGGGGTTATATTTTTTTATTTGGTTGTTTTGGGGTTCTTTTATTTTGTTCTTTTTTTAAAGGCTCAAACATGGTACAGCCCCAAATTAAACACAGAGGGCTGGATCAAGTGAAGATCACCTCACCTGACATGTGGATGCACAACACTGGCTTGTAGTTAACAGGCAAGTAGAGATACAAGTCCTTTTGTCTCCCATAAGTGTGCCCTCAGGCTTTAGAAACTAATACAGAAGTATGAGTATCTTCTGAACAATGTGGAGGAAGACATGACAGGGTTTGGTACCAGCCTTGGAGGCAAAGGAGAACAAGTCTAAAATTGTAGCTACTTGGAAAGGTCTTTACCTTACAACGCAGGCACGAATGCTGCCCGAGCCTGTTACAGGACACACCTGTTGGAGGAAATCAGAATGTCAAGTTCAGTACTTGGAAAAGGCAGATCTCTGATGGTTTTAAAACCTCATAACACACATCAGTCATTTTTTACCATCTAGTATCTTTGACTAGATTTTTGTCCAGTCTAAGACTCAGTGCAATAATGTAATTTGACACAAGAAGTTAAAAGTTGAAGGAAGGAAGAAGTTTTGCTGCTTGTGGAGTTTCTGATATTTTAAAAGAAGTTTCAAAGCCCATCTGGCAATAAGTGATCGTCTTGCTTTTCCTTTTCTCACAACGGCAAAAGGAGCACTAGCATTTTACAGTCACAGAGCCATGGCAGCCTTTCATACCTTTGTTTTGCTTAAATGGGATGTGAGAACACTCAGAGCTAGAAGACTTCCAAACACAGAACAGTTCTTTTGTCCTGTACTTCCTCTGATGTCCTCTAGAAATGGACTTTATTGCAAAAAAATTCCTAAGATAAATCTATCTAATAGTGTTAAAGAATTGTGCCTGGCACATGAGCTGTAAAGACCAGAATCAGTGCTTGAAACATTGAAGTTTCAAACTGGTGTTGTTACCCCACTAGAGGGAGTACAGCTAAAGGATGTTCCACACAGGAACTGGCAGCAATGCCAGGCTGGGTGAACAGCTACTCCTCGGGAAGCTGTAGTGTGTATTTGATCAGTCCCTGTGCAAATTACTTGTTCCCTTCCACCCTCCCTTACTCCTGTCACAACCAAGTTTTTTGAATCTGAAGTAATAAATATCACGAGTCCTCCACATGAGCAGGACAGCCACAGGATTTAGCACTTGGTCACGTGTTTGATGATGGAACTGAAAATGCTAATGCACAGACTCCAACATTTCTGGAGTATTGGCACTTAAAAAAAGCTTCTCTCAGATAGTGATGGAAAGTAACAGTACCTTTTTCACAGCTAGAATGGGATTTAGACTACAATTGCATGACCACATTTAAAGTTCACGTATTCTGCAGAAGTTCAGGCTTTATAATCTTGGTCCCATACTGACAAAAATCCCACCACTCAGGATACCAAGACTGAGCACCGTGAAAATCTTCCAAAAGCCTTTTCTCTATGGTGTGACATCACATCTGTGAACTAAAAGCTTCCAACAATCACTGGGAAAAAAAATAACTTTGTGGAACAGCTGTTGCTGTTTCAACATTGCTATGCAGGAAGATATTCTGGCAGAACAGATCAAGAGAAGCTAATCAAGGATTGGAAAATGGTTGGCTGGAAAAAAAAGACTGAAGATGAAAAGGAGATAAGAGATTTCTAAAGAGACAAACTCTAACATTGAAAACAAATAGTCTGAATTGGGAGAAATCAGCTGGGACAAGAGTCTAGTCAGTTCTGAGCAAAAAGTCTTCTATATGATAAAGAGCATCTTTAATTTTTATAATAAGGACTGAAAGTGCTATAATAGTCTAAATACAGGAATACAAGTTTTGGAAAGGACAACAAACACTTATCTCCTGGGATAAACCAAGCAGTAGTTCATGGTGGGAAGAAAAGTCATAGAATGGTTTAGGTTGGAAAGGACCTTAAAGATCATCCTTGTACAAAAGATTTCAAACATGTATAGTCTTGGTTTGGTTTTTAACTTTCCTTGAAGTTCCCCTGTTTCAGTCAGGGGTTAATAGTGAACTAGTAAAGTCAGGCATGGCCATGGTATTCTCTTAGAAGTACCAGTTTCAGTTTTGGCCATGCAATTAATCAAAATCAAAAGAACACAGTCTTCAGCTACCTGTTCACTACTCAGGTAAAGGTGGACAGGTATCAACATTTGCTACATCTACTGATACAAATGTCCAAAGTCAACCAATCAGTGAAGAAACCAACACCAAGTTCACACTCTAGATGAACACTACTTGAGGTGCTTCCTTCCATGCTCAGCTTGTCCCACTGACTCAGATGGTGACAGCTTCCTGAGGACCTGCTGCTTCTGCAAAATCACCAGATCCTAACCCTCCACCAAAACACAGGTCATCCACAGCCATCTGGGAAAGCTTAGCCAGACTAACACAAGTGCTATTATTTAGGGCAGCTGTCTCCCATGAGGAACAGGTAATTCAAAAGAGATCATCATATGGTTAGGAGTGTGAAAGGGGAGAGGTCCTTGCCTGCAGAGCTTTTTGGAGTTTTAAAGCAGCAGCAGTTCTGCTACATGCTGCAATTTTAGAGACTGCTGGCTCTTGCAAAGGCAACTAAGCATGGGAGGCCTGTAAAAGCCAGGCAGGGAAACAACTGCCATGTACAATCTGGTGTGGAGGGAGTTCAGAGATAAGAGCTCTAGTCTAGATAACCAGATAACAAGAGCAAGCACATCGGAAAGGTATTCTGAAGCAGAGAGGAAGCAACTGGAAAGTCTGCTTAGCTGTGGTGAAAGGGACTAGGAATAACTAACTTACATTTAAATGTCTCTGCTTCCAGAACTTGACAGCTGGCTTGATGCTCAAACTGATCATCTTCACAGAGGAAATTGTGGCAAAAAGAGCAGGCAAATATTCTACCTCCTAGAAGATTTATCAAGGCAAAATAATTAGCAACATGCACAGGCACTGAGTGCTGCTCTGCAAACAATTTAGGCCATTCTCCCTTCTGTCACAAATGTTTCAGCAAAGCCCTACATTAGACACTACTATTCATTATTACACTGGAAAATACCATGTATCTTACAATACAAGGCAGCATAAATATAAAGGAAGTATTACTTCTAGTCCTTCTCTTTTTAATTTGATGTCATTAAGTGTTTGTCTTAGATTACTTAGCTCTTGTCCAGTCTCCTTCCCTCTTACTCCTCCACCTCTAATGCATAAACACTTTAAAGGAGCCCAGAGATGGAGATCAGTATGCTTTTGCTAAGCAGTGGGGAATACCAATACCTGTACTAGCACAGATGAAAGGAGTGGGAGTGGCATCAAATCGTGTTAACAGTCTGATGTGGTGCTTAATTATCTGAAGCACTCAGTTGTCAGGACAGTTAATACTGTTGATTACATAACCATCCCTGAGTTGAGTGCTGTATGTTTCTGAGCAGCTCATTTACACTCCTCACTGCGTAAGGTCTATTTTTAAACTGAAGAGAATGCCTTGCTTTGAACGAACATCCTGCAAGGACTAAGCAGTGAGGATTAAAAACGCTATGGTAAGAATACAGGCACAATAACTTCAGCAACGTGAGGAGAAAAAACATGGTTTAGATGTCCACCTTTGTAAGTGCAAGCGACGTACCGTGATCCCAGACGCTGCGCTCGCACTCGATGCATTCGGCGTCGGCCAGAGGGCAGATACAGGCGTGTGTGCTCAGGCACTTCCTCCCGTGGCACACCCAGGCCTCGCAGAAATCGCAGATGGCACCCTGCAATCACAGGAAGGGAGCTCCTTGGGACTCCTGCCCTACCTGGAGAGCCAGACCCTGACTCTGTAACCCTGACTGTATCCAAGCAGCCCTTCTCGCAGCGGGTTGGTTCCGCTTGAGCGAGAGAGTGTGAACTGCATCTGTATTCCTACCAAGCTGCTCCACAGTGCATCTTGTTTGTTTGACATTCACTTCTGCCGCATTAAATATCATGCAAAATAACTCAGCTTTCCTCTTTTCTGTTTAAATTCCTATCTTAACTCTTTTGCATGAAAATGGTGGCCTCCAGCTGAAACCCGGGGTCAGGAATGATAACAGTGTTCTGGCAAAAGTGCTGTTTCTGGAAAGACCTGAAAAATGCCACTAGATTCTTACAGCTGAAATCACTCATTGGGATCTTAAGCCATGCTATATTAGAATGCAAGCTCTGCAGAGAGCAAAGATTAAGTAACTCCTTATTTCTAAGTCTGACACTTCCATTTTGATGAACCTACCAGATCTACTTGTCAACTATCCCTTAATTGTAGCATTTAAGAAGCCTGCTCAGCCCCACAGGTAATGAAGGACTGTGTGTACAGCAAGCATAAACTAAGGAAACCACAGTGAATTGAAATTGTTTGTAAAGCTGTGGAACACACCGGTCTGTGCGATACTAAGATGGCAATAAATGTCCACTGGTTTCTACAGACTCGTCCTAGATTTTAATGGAGACTGGGAATTGGCCATGGGGCATGTAAGCTCTGGTGCTGCTAACACGTGTGCTTAGGGCCTGCCACCAGCACAGAGCTGTCAGCGGCCAGGCCGTGCAAAACTTGCATTTCCAGTGTCAGGGAAAAATCAGCTTGTGATAGTCAGATGAGAAAAACCCTTGGCCTGGTACATACTATTGTTCCATAAATCAGCTCAATCTTTTTTCAGAAAGATTTGCATAGCATAACCCCACAGAGCAAAACAGGCTGTAATTCTGTATACATACCACCATTGCCAATCCAGTGCTGTACACACCAGCGTGCTTTATAACACAGTCTGAAGACTTCATCATGCATTTGGTTTTTCCTGTTCAAAAAACAAAATAGCCAAGGCACCAGAGAAAAATTATATATGAATAATAATAATAAAAAAATAGAATGGATGTTCTTGTAAGAGCAGTACTTAAACCAAATGCCTGCACTTAATGGTAAATCCAGGTGAAAATAATGCAAACAAATATATGCAACTCATCTACGCAACCCCCTTAGATCAAATTAATTACTGTCTGTTTTCAGCCAAAATCCCTCGCCCCGGTACTGACAGGCACTGTGCTGTCTGTGTGTTGAGGCATTGGCAAGAACTTCAAGTGTCACAACAAACCAAGTAACAAAATGAAGGTGAAAATACTGACATCTTCAAAAGCTGCCTTTAAAACCGGTGCTTGTTCTGTCCCACCACAAAAGCAGCCTGTGCTGCGTGCAAGAGTGAGGTCCTTTAGAAAAAACAATATATGCATCTGATGATTTAATTACTTAGAGATACTTGAATACTTCCGGGGTTTCTGGTGGTGGTTGTTTTCAGTGTTTTGTTTTTTTTACTTTTTTGAAACAATATAAGAGATTACTTCCTAGATAATATAATTCCCTTTAAATGCAGAGGATGGGTGGGAAGAAAAAGCCAGTCTGCCCTTAAAAATTCATCCTGATACTTGCAAAATGTTAGGGTGACAATTTTTCCCCACTCCTTGCTCTGACATAAATGGCTCTACCAGAAGGATCCCTGCTCTGTATGCAGTTCTACAAGCAAAAAAAAAAAATCTTGTAGTTAGCCCAGGCTACTGCAATGGAGCTTTCTCAGTGATTGAAGGTGCCCTGCCATGGACCCCTTTAGTGTCTCAGTTATTTATTGCTTGCTTTGAGAAATCAACTAAAGGGTGCTCCCTGTGAACCCATTCAAAAGCTCATAAAACCAAATTTTACTCTGAAAATATAATTAAACCTCAGTAAGCAGCACCAGCAGAGCTTTGTATTAAATCACACCTCGGACACCACATGGCACTTGGAGGCTGAGAGAGGACCAGTGGTGGGCTAGGCTGGGCAACGTGAGGTGGTGGGGGCTGTTACTGGGTCTACAGAGCTCCCTTGCTCCCATCACTCAGGGACTTCTCCAAGAAAGATGCTGTTGCTTTACAGGGGCTGTTCCCAACGCTTGATTAAGCCCCAAATAGCTCTATGGACTTTGTCTTGGAAAACCCTGGGACTCAATCTAATTTTGTGGTTGTTAGGAATGTTTTCCCCCTCGAAACACACTGCTGCTTAAGATAAATTCAACGCACAGGAGTAAAATTCAGATGCAGGCTATACAGTAAGACAGACAGCAAGTTTTTAGTACTTGACTGTGCGATAGAAGGAAGATTTCTGCAGGGTGCCATGGTGCATAACAGCCTGGCTTTCCAAAATGCTTAGTATCTACAAGTCCCAACATGGACACAGGGAGCTGCAGATGTCAGCAGCTCTGAGACTCAAACTACAAAACAGCCAAATTGCTTAAACTGAAAATCTGCAAGGCTGTGCTGAAACAGTAAAACAACAAAATTCATCTCCAGGTATGAAATGTTTATCAACAGCCCCTGTAACCAAGCAGCTGATTAAAAATCCCAACAAAATAAACAAAAACCAACAAAGGGCATTTTAGCTTGATTTAAAACTGAGTTCTGTCACTACAAGTCCTCTTCTGATTTCAAAGCACTGGTGCTCTACCACATAAAGAGGAACAGCACATTACAGAACCATGCAAGGTGAATAACACACTGTTGCTCTAGTTTCTGATTGGTTTCCTTTATATCATCCCTAAAAAGCTGTATTTATTGGCACCTTGCTGTGTTTTTAACTTTGCTGCTGTGATGAAACAATATTCCAGACAGTCAGTCTAGGGAAATGGTCAGTCAGATGTGCTCAAGCCTAAAAGGCAGTGAAACAAAGTCTTCCAAAGATCAAGAAGACAAGCCCTGTGACCCAGCCTTGCAAATATCAGGGGGCAGAGGCATAAGCATTGGTGCATGATCAAGCAGGTCTCAAAGAGGATATTCACAGCAGATTTAAGAAAACCTGCTTCAAAACTCACACAGGTAGTTTAAGACAAAGGTAGTCTAACTGCTGAGAGTTTAACACCACAAACTGGACCAAGAATAGCATGGTTTTGTTCATTGTTTCTACTTACCACATTGTGCACAAATGGGTAATTTTTGAACAGAGTTACAGAAGTAGCAAAAAGCTCTATTCTTCTGTCGTCTAGGCATGGAAGGGGGGAAAAAAGGCAATCAAGCATTAAAAAAACCAACTGTAAAATGTTTGAAACCAATTAAACTACTAGTTTTAGAAGGGGAAAAAATACTTACCTTTGGCACTTATCACATTCCTAAAGAAAAGAAATAAAATATTGGTAATTACTTTTTACTCCAGGTAAAATACATAAAATGTACAGATCCCACAGGGACTCTGAATTGAGTTCTGATTAGGAATCAAAGCTATTCAAGTCTTATACCTCTTATGGAAAGGTAACCTTGAACGTAAAGGAAGGAGGGTAGGGAGAATGACATTCTGGTGGCACTAAATACAGTCAGTGTATTATCACTGGTTATACACCATTTAAAATCCAATACTGTGATATAAAACACTTGAGGTTATTTTACCATTGAAGCATTACAAGGATGTTTGGCTAGGTCGATGTTGGCTCTTGAAGCCCTTATCTGCTTTTCCCGTTCACGACGATTCTCGGCTTTCTTACGAGCACCCGTCTTCTTTTTAGGCATTTTTCACTGTCTGGGGGGGGAGATAGGTACGTAATGAATGCACACAGAACTATGTATGTAAATACACATCACACATCCAGCACTAAAACCAGATCTTGGACTTCCCATATTAACTGTGCCTCATCTCTCCATTCATTTGCTCTTCTGAAAGTTTCTTTTCAAAGGGCCCAGTCCCTTAGGAAGAGTCATGTGATGAACCACGAAGAATCTTGTGATCTAGAAAGGACTTTGCTGTTTAAACTTTGTGCTTAACTAGCTTTGGTGCATTTTGACTTAAAAAACAAACCCGCTAGTTTTTTTAGGGTTGTTTGTGATGGGCCTCTCTGGTTTTGGATTGCCCTGTCTATTTAATAAGGACAATCAGCTCATTTTTTTCTTTCACTTATCCCTCTTCTCATGCTCACTAAGTACTTCAATCAGTTAAAACACATTTCTCAGGTAAGGGAATCGTGGTGTACTGCACAACAGTGAATTTCACACTTCATGAAGGCTTAGAAAACAAAAATGTCATTATATAAGTTTAAGAGCTGTGACAAAGGGATGTTCGTACGGCTTATTTATCATTCTAGCACACAGGCAACAGTGAAGGGGTGAGCATGCATTGCTTCCAAGATGCCACTGCTCCCCAAGAAGGGTTTACACTAATTTAACTCCATCTGGTTCGACGTGTGTGTCTAGTTGAACCTGCTAGGAGGGAACCAGTGCAGTGCAGTGGTGAGACCACCAGGAAATCCATCAGGCCACTGCTCTCTTGTCACCTCCACAATGACCTGCGCAGTGTTCACATATGCTTAGTTTACTCTGTGTTTATAATAAATTAGGCAAGTATTATCCTGAGTTCATGAACTGGACACCTGAGAGACTAAAGGTGTGGTCTGATACGAGAATTTCTCTTGTCAGCACAGGCACTCAAGATAGATCCCCTTCCTTATGCTCCATCTTTACCACCCCCCTCATTTCTACCGATGCAACTATTCTTGGTGTCACATTTTAAACCAGATACAGGTGAAAAACAAAGCCAAAAACCCAACAAGCACCCCCAAGGCTCTGATTAGCACAGTCTGATGGGGGAAGACAGTGAAAGGGACAGCAGGGCTGTTTGGTTAGCAAGCCTGGGAATAAGAAAGCAGCTAAGGAAGAGGGAAGGACCTCTCCACTGACAAAAAAAGCATCTTACTGAGCAGAGTTCTAAAAACCAAAACACTCTCAAGCCTATGGCCCAGGTGGCCACACTTCTTTGTGCTGTAGCCACCAAACCGTGTTTCCTTGCAGACATGGTGGTTGAATTTTGGGAAGCGTGTAGCTCTTAGTCTGGTACCTCCCCCCAGGGCTTCTGGTTGGTAAATGCGGCCCCTCTAGCGAGTTGCCCCAACATATATTGCACTGTACATCACTAAAGCACAGCTCTTTTAGCTATAAGTACACCCAGTCGTGCTCCTTGCTCTGCTTCTGAGTTCTAAATCTGCTTTTCTAATACTTTCAATCAATTGATAACTGAGACTCAGACGTCATCTTAGAATCTCAATGTCCACTTCAGGAATTTGAAGCAAATTGCTACAGACTTGGCAGAAACTGGCCCACGTGATGAGACAGTTCTGCCCAGGCAAAGTTCTGCTGATTACAGTAGGTCTGTGGGTGGCTACTGGGACCACTGGCCTAAGGAAATAGGAGGTACCTGCTCTCCCCAGCCTCATCCTTAACCCCAAGTAGACATCCATGCTGGCATCTGCAAGAGCTGCAGCATCAACAGGCAGTGAATGCTAGCGGCTTAAACTTGGAAGAAAAAGTATTTTATGTTTGTTCAAAAGGTCTTATAAAACAAACCAAGCAATCTGAACTTTTCCAAACAAAGAAATGTACTGTCCTGACCAAATATTAAAATTTGGTTTTGACAGCAGAAATAAATCAGTTTTCTCACCCTGCAGCATTTTGCACCGTGTTTAAACTGTATTAGTGTCATATTTTGTACTCAAAATTGTATTGCTGAGCTGCCTCCTGGCAACTGTCATTACTCTAGAGCGTGACATTTCTGGCACTGGGGAGTCCAATATGAGGCTGCACATTCATTCTCAAACTGTTCAAACGCTGATTTAACAAGCGAATCTAAGGGGGTTAGTATTTACACCTTGACTTCTTCACAACACCTCATAACTGAAGGCACCAAAATGACAAAGTGTTTTCATGGAAAACACTCACTGAAGACCCAGATGATGAGAAATCTTTAAGATGGTAGGTTTTAGAAAGTTGCACTAAACTAAGTAACAACAAAACTGCAATGTCAGGCCCTTTTAACAAGCTATCCAGTCAATCCAGGCTTTCAATCACTGTTCAATAAACAACAACATCCTGTAGATCAATATCCTGTCACTTTTTCCCTCTGAGCTTCCACTTCAGATTCTTCAGCTACTTTTGCCTCGTGTTATAAATTCCTAGGGAATTTCCTATCTTTTAATATCATGACTAGAGATTAATAGTGTTGTGATGGCAGAAACTGCGATAGTAAAAACTCTGTTTACCTGCAATTCCTTTCAGACCAGAGTATCACACCTTTTCAAAGCACTAATCAGCATTTAAAATGCCTCTGCAGTATGTTCTGCCTCCACCTTTGGCAACACTTCCGTAGTCTGACGCTGATGGGTGACCCAAAAATGAACTTAAGCACCACAGTGTGGTTATCAATTGCTCAGGCAGGAAAGACCCAGGGAAACCTGTCTGCAGTCTGCTTCCTTGCAGGGTGCGTGGTCAGAGAGAAACATACCTCTGGAGGACCTAAGCCAACAGGTCCAATTATCAAGGAAATGCCTAGTGAGCTACTCAAGATCTACCTGCCAGAAAGATTGTGTGAACCTTTTGCTTGAACAGAGTCTTTTTTTTTGCGGAGGGCAGAGGCTTGTAACTGTGCTAGCACCCTTCTTTTCATCTGTGATGCTGCTGTAAGAAAAACTGCCCAGGACACACAGTCCGTGCCTGGTTCTCTCCTCAGCCCCAGAAGGTATGACCCTGCTGCCCTACACAGCATCTGAGCTCCCTAACCGGAAGCAGTTCTGCACAAGGGGCTAGTTTGGGTTTTTTTTTTCCTTTCCATTTGAAGTTTTCTACTCAGGAGCAAAATGCTCCAGAGTGACTGTGTCAGAGCAGCAGCTGGAGCGAGCGTGACTCCCCAGCTTAACGGCTGATGCTGTGGCACAGAAAGCAGAGAGTTCAGGTAGCAGGAGGCTGTGTATGAGGTGAGTAGTTCAAAGGAGAAGCCCTAAAATGTGTTGTGTGAGTACTGGGGTCTTCAGCACTGCGTATTTCGTTCTGTAGAAGTTTCACCTGCTGTTCCTCAAATGCTGTGTTATTTGGTAAGGTAAACACTGGCAAAGACAGCAGAGCTCCCACCATCAGACTGCTGATGTATTTCACCTAATGGGTTGTGTTGGGTAAAATACATAACCAAAGTCTGGCATCTAAATTTTGCTGAGGTCATGCCATGCTTCTGCCATTCTTTCCCCTCTTGAACAGTGTCCTCAGTAAGATCTTAAAGACACACTAAGTTCAAAGCAGACTGCACCAGTTCTGGATCTTCTGTGTGGAGCACAACCTTCCCTTGTGTCATACTAGCTTGTCTCATGTGATGGGCAAACCACCCTGCTGGCAGAAATATAATGACCTGCTCTAAGGAGCTGTTCATTCAGAGGAAAGGGGAACTGCTGGGTTACTCTTGTCACACCACGAAAATGCTAACGCTGTTTGCATCTTTCAAGGCTTCTTGTCCTTGGCTATCAAATAGCTGCTGCCTTACGCATGCTCATCAGAGAAGGAATCATGGAAAATTTGCTAGGTTACATCTGATTTCATTCAGCATTCAAGAAAAACTGTTTTACCACTTCAAATCCATTATGTGAAATTACAATATTGGGGGAAAAAAAAGGAAAATCTGGATGAGCAGTATTTCATACATCTGTCACTCCAGTCCGTGATTCCTTCCACTGATGAAACCCTTTCCAAGGCACTGTGCTTTCCGTGAATTCCTCCATCACCTAGTGCCGCGGTGGCCAAGTGCACCCTGCGACCGCAGCGCCGCGGCCTGCCCTGCTCCTGCGGGACCAGAGCCGCGGAGGGTCCCTCGGGCACGTCCCTGACCGAGCCCCGCCTCGGGAAACGCATCTCCTGCCCGGCTGCCGAGGTGAGGCCGCCGCGCTCTCTCGCCCCGGTCTGAGGCCGCTGAGGCGAAACGGCACCGGCCTCGGCGGGCCGCGCGCACCGCGGTTTTCCTGCCCTATTTGAAGCATTTATGGCTTTAGAGGCCCCCGCGCGGCATCGCAACGCGTCTCCGACCTGCACCGCCGCGCTCCGCGTTTCTCGGCACCGATCGCTTCGCAGTCGCGAACCGAGGAAGGGACGGGGAGCACCGCGAGCGGGGCCGCCTCAGCCAGCGCCTCGCGCCCGCCAGCCCGCCAGGCTCCGGCAGTCGCGCGGAAGCCGGAAGCGGCGCGGGGCGGTGCAGTGCGGTGCGCTGCCCGGCCGGCCCCGCGCGCCGAGGCGGGAAGGTTCCGCGGGCGGCCGCCCCTTTCCCGTCCCTCCCGCGGGCAGCCGGCGGAGGCACTGCCTGGCGCTCTGGGAAGGGGGAGCCGGAGGGGCAGACCGGAGGTGTGGGCTCGGGGAGGCCTCGGGCTACGTCTGGCGGGGGTGAGGCAGGGAAACGAGCGGCATCTCTGCGCTTTCCCTTCTCGCAGAGTAGCGGTGTCCGCGGGCTGGACGGCGAATGGTGGGAAGCGGAGAAAGGGCGGGGTTTCCACGCTGCGGGGAGAGAGAGGTGCTGCCAGGCTTCTGGAAGGAGAGATCATAGAAAAAAAATATGATAAATATAGAATCATAGAATCGTCAGGTTTGGAAGGGACCTTAAAGACCATCCAGTTCCAACCCCCCTGCCATGGCAGGGACACCTCCCACTAGAGCAGGTTGCTCAGAGCCCCAGCCAGCCTGGGCTTAAACACTTCCAAGGATGAGGCTTCCACCACCTCTCTGGGCAACCTGTTCCAGTGTCTCACCACCCTCATGGTGAATAAGTTCTTCTCAATGTCTAACCTAAATTGATCTATCTCTAGCTTTAATCCATTCCCTCCAGTCCTATCACTGCCCCACAGCCTAACAAGTCCCTCCCCAGCTTTCTTGTAGCCCCCTTC
>WTSP01021894.1:33902-77687 GCA_025331215.1 Actenoides lindsayi | reverse complement strand
TTTCTCGCGTGTGCGCTTGTCAACACCCCCCCCCCCCCCCCCCCCCCGCCCCCCCCCCCCCCCCCCCCCCCCCAAAAAAAAAAAAAGTATTAGGCAACTTTTTCTAAAAATATGGAGACCTATCACTTAAAATTATTTTTTGAGTGAAACGAGGATTTTCACTCTTCTGGAAATAGCTCTCTGTTCCCCTTCCAACATTTTGTGTGCCCACTTTCAATTAAAAGTGGCAAGTTCAGTTAAGTTGAGTGGAATTGCTCCTAAAACTAAACCCTGGATGCTAGAGATGCTTGGGATTTTAGTTCAGCTTACAGACTTTCTGCCTAAGTGAGTGGACCTTTGCTCTACACTGGACTCTTACGTTATAAGGTAATTCCTTTTGAAAATAATAAGAAAAGAAAAGGTAGAGTGATTCACTCACTGTGATTAAGATAATCTGCCAGTTAAGGCTCAGATTCTGCAATTTCTTTACAGATAAAACTCCCATTTAAAGTGAAGATGAGCACTGCCTGAACTCAGTATTGAAGAAGGAGCCATTGTGATCGTGCAGTTTGACCCCTGTACGAACAGGGCACTCCTTCTCATTTAGCAATCTGCTGAGCAGCAGCTGTTAAATTTCCAAAGCCACCAAAATGCCTCAAAAGACAAAGTGTTTGTTTCAGAAATGAGTTCTGATGCATAACCACTTTTCTTTAGAAGTCTTTTTTTTTTCAGAAGACAATTACAAGCTTTTTATTACTGACTGTGTTTATTATACTACACTTGGAAGAAGAAGAAAACCAAACAAATTACAATATTTCAGGCCAGCATGTCTCTTGCTTTCTAATGGATTACCTTTGTTTATAAATCAATGTCCTCTGATTACAGTCTTGTAAAGTTTCAGCTTTCACAGTCTACAGAAGCGGTTGCAACTTTGCGTGTTAAAATACGTGTCAAAGATAATACACCTGTTTTGTTTAGAAGTATCGTTTCAAGGAAATCTAAGAAAGGTAGATGTCATTTGTGTTTAAGATTTGCATCTGAGGCGGAGTCACAGTTCATCAGCACTCAAAGGGATTTGAAACTCAGAGGGAAAACACTTCCCAGTTCAGGGATAAAAGGGTCGTTATCCATTATGTGCATGAACAAAGGAAAATAAAAACAATTCAGTGGAAGACCCGCGGTAGATTGCAAGCATCGTTTTTATATGTTTGAAAACGTTTATTTCTAAAAGAATTCTTGACATGTAGTTGTTCTCACTGGGGTGTTTTTCACTATAGATGGATTTATGCAGTCTTATTTATATATGTGTATATGTGCATGTGGATGTATTTGAAAAAAGGTCTGTGCACGTATTTCCTTGGGGAAGTCTTCACAGTAGCTACAGTGGTCGACTCTGGTATAAGTAGATAAAAAGAACTGTGTTGGTTATAAATAATCTTTCTTTGTGTGCTATGCCACAACTCTTTTCAGTAGCTCTATTTGCATGTAGAGTTTTAATTAAGAGATAACTGTCACTGCAGGTTGGCTGCAGAAGGCTGCAGTATCCAGCAGAGAGATAAATGCCAATGCCAAGTCATACAGGTTGGAGCCCGTAATAAAAAATGAGTTTACAATTAAAACTCACTTATTACTAAGTTACTATATTATATACAGAGATGAAGAGGTCCAAAATCCAGTTTCTTAGGATTGTACACACTAGATGTGGGGTTCGGGGGCTTCTTGGGGGTCAGTCTCCCTGTGATATGTTGGAAACTGAAACTTTGGGATGTGATCAGTAAACTTGTTAGAAGGGTATAGGTGCCCTATTTAAAAAGACAGTGTTACAGCTTTCAGCATGCTGGGGAGCCTTAGAACAGATTGCAGAGATTCACCACAGCTTGATTCAGAAGGTCTATCAGTGTCCTGCCTGCTTGAAAGTGTTTTGGTTTCTAATTAATTTAGCCAGAAGACACGTTATTTCTGACCTTCACAAACCACTGCCTATCTGATCCCAGTTTTAAAAGATCCCGTTAGCTGTTTTATTATTAAAGAAAAAAACCAACCAAACAAACAAAAAAACCCACTAACAAAAAACCCACCATCCTTTCCTATTGTGAAGAGCGAAGTACAAAATGGATATATACTGCTACTATTAGTAAGCCATTATATCTATAACATATTTTTCCTCAGCATGTGGTATGCTTCTGGGTTTATATGACATAACAGTGCCATTTCAAATAACATGAAATACTCGTTTCCATGAAGTCACCAGCAAAAATCCCATTAATTTAAGCAAAGAAAGAAGATACCTACCTTGCAATTTGTAATTTAATAGCATTATCATACTGACATTGAAGTCAGGAAGTACTTTTTACTACTAACTTCAAAATAAGATTCTTCCCCTCTGTCTTTGAGATGCAGATATAGGAATTCTTTTCTTCAGTCTCAGTGACAAGGACTGCCAAGAGTGTGAAAGGAAAAATGCACTGTACTGCCATAGCTAAACAGCCTAAACGGAGCTGTCTGCTCTTGGGTTGCCTTACGCAGCCCTCCGAAGTTGTATGTAAGATTTAGGTTTAGGATTTATGCATCCTGGTTGAGGTGAAAAAAATGGCCCTTCAAATTTTTATAGTGAAATCACTTCTGCAAAGTTTTTAATTCGCAATATGTCTTACGCAGTGAATTGATAATGCCAGGTTTTGAGAACTCACCTAGATATATGAACGAAAGTTCAGCATTAAAGAAATTCATGAAGCAACAAAGACTTTCCTGAGCTAGAACGTGATCTTAAGAGTGCGTAGATTTATAATTACTAAAGCAATGTGTAGTTTTATCATTACAAAACCAATGTTTTTCCTTTCTCGTCGATGCCGTGTTGCCAGCAGAACATCTCTTTTTTTAAGAGTTTGAATTTGTTGGGAAGTTTTCCTAAGTGCGTGTATTTTAGGGCTCTGCAGAGACTTTCTGGGTCATCTATTCCAGCCTGCCCACCCTGCAACAGCAGGAGATCATTACTACTGCTTCTCTTCTATCCTACTTTTCTCCTAAATGCCATGTTCAAAAAGTGTCCAATGCTATTTTCTCTAAAATGCATCTAGTGAAGACGCAGCGTGTGTAATTCATCCGCGCGCCCATTGGTGCTGAAGCAAAGTGCTTCTTTAGCTTGTGATAACAGATAAGAGATGGAAGCTGAGCAGTTGTTGGGATTCGTTCTTTACAATACGATATAAATAAGCTTAAGCTGATGATGGCTTTTTTTTAAGTGAGAGGATGTAGGTGACCTGTAGATGACTGTAAACTGGGGGTTGTGGCCAGGTGAAGATGACCATGAGATCTCTGGGGTTCCAGGTGCCCCCAGCTCATCCCTGTGGGCACCCCCATTGCTTCTCTGCTCCCATACCCACGGCCTTAGGCAGCAGCAATTGCCAGAGGCGCTCAGCCTTAGACTTATTTAAGCCATAATATACTTACTATAGAAAGTCCCATGCATCCCTATGCCATTACTACCAGTCCATTGATGGCAGTCTTCCCCATTGTTTATTTACTATCTTCTTATGGATTGCACTTATCGTACTTGTCCCTCTCATCTTTTCCATATGTGACACCAGCTTTGCTTCCAACTTTTATTTTATACCATCTTCTAGATCAGTGCTGATCTTTGCTCTGAACAGCACAATTTTTTTTAACGTAATTATCTTGTACCTATGTATTTGATGTATCCATTATTAGCTCAGGTGTATTTCTCTTGTTAATTTTCTTCTTAGAGCCAATTTTCTTTGGGTTTTACTTTCTCTGGGGACTCATACTACTTCCTTAGCAACTTTATTCACATCTTCATACTGCTATATTGAATCCGTTCCTGCTGGAGTTTGCCTGTATTTGCCACAAACTTATTTTACGTTTTCATTTGAGATAATTTTCTCAGAATTACATAAAGATAATTGAAAGTTGTGTATTTTCAATTATTAAAATATTGAAAAATTGAAGTGTGTTTGTCCTCATAACTAATGTAAAAGATGAGATTTAAGCAGTCTTAAACTCAGTATACTTTCTTGTGAAAAATTACTTACTATCATACATCAAAGTCACATAGTAAAAACAAGAATATTTGCTTTTATAAAGTATGGACAAAAAAGTCAAAGCCAGAAGAATGTAATTTTTTGCTAGGTGTATACCAAAAGAAACAACAGGGTGAAAAAAGAAAGAAAGTATTTTTTGTGGTTTTCCTTAGAATGAAATATTCTTCGCATAATCGTGTGCCTCCAAGCTGTTTGGAAAAAGTGTTATAATCAATATCATTGACTTTTGTCATACTTAATGATTTTTGTGATTTATAAATGTGTTTGTTAGGGCTTCAATAAGAGGTGTTACCAAGTATTTTTAAATGTCTTTCATGTAAAGAAAAAAAAAGAGAGGAATGTGCACATCATTTACAATCCCTCTTTCTAGTGCATTTTGGGGTTTTTTTCTCAAGATGTAGCTTAATCTATAAATGGCAATATAGATAGCTATCTGTCTTTGCACTTGGAATCGAAGAGGAAATTTGTCAGTGCCGAATGAAGTTGTGCAGAAATACGCATATCCCAGCTGGCTGGCCTAGGGTTCTGGTGGGGAATTGGCTCATGTTATAACCAGCTCCCTTTACTCTGCAGACCACGGCACTCTGTGACAAGAAAGACCTGCCTGACAAAATTATTTATAAAACTAAAATCACCAAAGTTGCGTAATTTCCTGGTGGTGGTTGAGCCCTAATCACCCAGTTTTTGCAGTGCCGGAGATGTGTCTTCACTGAGTGTAGCAGTGGGAGCTTTCCTAATAGCCCCCCACTTCCACCCCACCCCTGACACACAGTGTTTTCTGAACTGGGAAGCTTGGTGAGCCAGAGCTCCCAAGTGAAGCTCTTTCCGGATGGCTACTCATCGGTGCAGTGCAGTGTCAACTAGCCACATAGCACTGAAACAATTAATAAACCCAGTAAATGCCGGAATTTACTAAATAATTACAAATTAACCTTGGACGTGACACATTTTGAGACAACAGGATATTAACCGTGTGATTGCAGTTTGTGTAATCAAGGCTCTGTTGTGTGTGGAAGTTAATGAGCGTAAATTGAGAAGGGGAGAGGAAGCAGATTGAGAACAGTGTTGTGCCTAAGCTCCATAGGTACTACTGAGATGCTGCTTTGCTTCAGTCAGTACACATCTGGAACATATTACTGTAGTTCTCCTCTCTAGTAAGAGAAGTCCAAAGCAAGTAAAGGAGATTTGTTCCAGGGTAAAAAAAAAAAAAAATAATCAGAAAGCTAATTTGTTTTTGAAAAAAGAACCTACTGTTAACTATTATTGGGATTATTCAAAAAAGGAAATATAATGGCTATCAAAATTGATTTGGGTACATCATAAATAATGCATTAAATCTCCATCAAGAAATAACCACAAATCCAGGTTACTGAAGTGAGCAATGTAAAAAAACAAAGTGTAGCAAAAAAATCTGGGGGTGCTTTATCTTGAACTTCAACATGTACCCGCTCCTTACTTCAAAGTTCCCACGTTGAGCCCTGTGAAGTGTTTTTCCTCCATCCTTGTTATTCCCCTGGCCACGTACCTTGGGTTTCACACAGGAATTACTTGAGTAATAGTAAGTGCTTGCTTTCCTCCCAGAACCAAATGAGTCTTAAATTGGTGATAATGTTTATTTGTGCTGTTCACTTCAAGAAGAGGTAAATGACATGTGAAAGAATTAAGCAAACAGGTTGTGGTGAGTCTGTCACAGGTTTCTTTCCAGGAAAACTAAGTGGTTAGGACTTAGCAACACGTTTTAGCCATCTTTAAGATAGCGTGTGATGGGATAAGCTGAATATGAAGGAGAAATTAAAAAAATAAATCAGCATTATTTTATCAGTGAGGGATGGAGGGGAGTTAATTCAAGTTACTGGTGCCAATATGATTCCTTTTATTAAACCTAAATATATCACTGAGAGGTGCTGCACCTCTCCAGCATAACCATACTAATGAGTACCATAAGAACAAATCATTGCATGATGAAAAAAAACCTTCTTTTCCTTTAATTTTAAATTTAGATTCATAGTTATGAATAGTATCCATACAGGTTAGTTAACCTAATTTTTTTAACATTAAGTATGCAATATAGCTACTTCATTTTCTGGTACAATTCCCCACCTACAGGCAACATAATACTTTATTCGAAAGTGGTCCAGCAGTCTTACTACTCTCACAGAGTTAGATCTGTGCTGACTAAATACTATAAAGAATTAATCTATTCACAGGGTAAATTAGATAACTCTTTCTCTCCTGCTTACTGCATTTAATTATTATTTCATTGAAGGATTACAAGCATTGTTATGATATGCTAAAGTTTTATTTAACTGTTTTCCTCCATGATGCCTTTATGATACTTCCAAGTTGTAGAAATGAGATGTAGCCCTTGTGTATGCACCTTTGAAAAAACACTTCTGCAGGTAGACTCAAGTTTGACAGGTGAAGCATTTTAATAGGGTTTTAATAGTGTGTGTGTGTGTATATATATGTACACACTACATATACTATTTTTTTTATATATATATATTACCAGAGAAACACTGGTAAACGCTTAAATTCACGTCAGAATAACTCATATGGTAGAAATTTAGGGCTGTGAGTTTCCTTGCATGTGTGAGCTTGGAAAACCATTCCTGTTCCTTTGCTTATCTGTATTATTTTCTTTCATAAGTAGATTCTAGACAGGAGTGTTCCACTGAAAGAAGCACCACCATGTACTTCAGTACTTTTGTTCTGCTTAAATGCTTTAAAAATAGAAAATACTGTATTTTCCAAATGTGAGCATTTCAGGTGGCACCTGTTTCTCTGTCACTCTGTGTAGCAGAGACATTGGAATTCCAGGCACTAATAGACACTTCCTATTGAAATAGCAAGTTGTGGCATTAGTGTTATGGATTCTGAAGCTCTTAAACCAGTTTATTACAGGCAATTACCGTGTTTTCTTTGTCCATCTTTTTTTACCATTTGAAGTAGTCTATTTGCCTTGTGGTGATGAAAAAAATAAATTACTTGTTGTTCATGTGATATCTTGACCCATATTTCAAATACTTTTTATTTTTTTTCATAGGTCCTCCCATGCCATCCTCCTCATCTAGTCCATCAGTTACTGAACATTTACACTCCCCTCCTCCATCACCCAATCTCCATGACAACCAGAGGTGGTTATTAAGTAATAATGCCAGCCAGCCAGTTCAGGACTCTGATACAGATGAGGACTATACTGCCAGCTCATATCTAGTACAGACCGGTACTATTTCAGTGTCTGTCCCAGGTCATGGTAAGAAGAGGACACTTTGTCCATAGTTTGAATACATTTTTCTTTACCATCCTCTTACAAAATTGCCTAATAAGATTTAAACATATCAAAATTACTTTGTATTTTAAACTGATTTTCCTTTAAATGTCGCAAATGATGTTTCGAATTTCCTGTAAGAAAAAGAGCAGCAAGTAACTTCTAATATATAAAAGCTCATTATTTTAAAATGCAATACTCATATGAAGCAATAGCCATTAATGATTTATTATGTAATATAATTTGAAGCAAGTCACTAGCCTTTAGTTGTACTTTTTAAAGAGTGGGCCGAAGTTGGTTAACCTGTCATGGTGTTTAGCTTCAGAATAACGTAAAAGATATCTTTTACTACCGTATCAAGTCCAGCAGATCCCAGCCATTCCTTTAGTTTCCTTGGAGCAAGTGTATGGGATTTGTACGTTACTGGATAGGACACTGTAGATCAAGAAAAGAGATGTAGAGGAGGAGAGCTGTACGGTGAGAGAAGCCAACGGTGGCTCCTGAGATGTGTGTTGCCATGTTTCTTGTCCTCCCAACCACTATGGGTAACCAAAAGGAGTGACACGTACTTGAAACACCAGTGTCCACTTACACATCATGCCCTAAGAAACCCCATTTTTACTTTTTTGTTGTTGTTGTTGTTTGGGGTTTTTGTTTATTTGGTTGGGGTTTGGTTTGTTTTGTTTTGTTTGGGGGTTTTTGTGTGTTTGGTTTGGGGTTTTTTTAACATATAATAGCTACAGGGTTTCATTTTTGTTGTATAATTGAACAGATTTTCTTCAGGTAGGGCAGACTGGAAGGATAATTTGTTAATTCACAGCCTTTCCCAAATTCAAATTCAAAGCCTTGGAACAAGCCTTTTCGTTTCTGAAGAACCATTTCTGCCCTTTGGTGGTCAAGAAATCTCCTACAGATAAACCACTAGAGGGGGTTTGGAGAAATATTTTCCTACAGATTGCACATCAGTTGGTTGAACAGAATAATTTTGCAGAGCAAGACCACTAGCTTTGAGTCTTGGCCTTTTAGCAGGACAAAATAAGGGAGGTTTTGATAACAAGCAGTGCAAAAGTTAAAACCATGGCGTATGCTGAAAGAGTTGTTCTTGGTAAGACTTTTCTAAGCAGAAGGGAAACAGCATACTCTGCAATTACATGTTCATATTCCCCTCCCCTCTCTCTTCCCTCTGTGCTCCCATCTCCTCTATCTACAGATGTCTGAGATATGCCCCTTCAGTGTTTATGGGCTTGCAGTTTCTGCTTCCCACCATCAAGAAAATATTGAGATATACACACTCTGTATATCATATATATACACTCACATATATAGTAATGTTGGCATTCATATAATGCAGCTAATGATCTCTCTCCACAAGATTAGGCTTGTATTTAGAAGTGCTTCAACTAGCTAACCACGGATATCGTATTTGTGATTGCCATAATTTAAGTGGAGTTCTTTTGCTTTTCTGCTGGACAAAGAGAAGACCATAGGTCTTCTGGTAGCACACTACCCTCCCTGCAGTCAGCCAGAGGATATGGGTTTGCATTACTTGAAGAAAGGATGCTTTTATCCAGCACATATATGAGTATTTGAATATTTCCTTTATTTGCTTATGGTTGATTTTGTATATCTTATACTGTTGGCCTCTTGATTGGGAAAAAATATGGTCTGGTAAAACAAGCAAGAACAGAATTTAACAATTAAGCTCATTATTTCCAAGTTAGCTATAACCTTCTTCTGCTTGATAATTTGCATTGTTGTGTAGCCTTTTTACCAGTATGGGGATCTCTCTAAATGTACCCTAGAAAGTAAATATCATTTAATCCTGGCCTTTGGTACAGTCTTATTTGAGTATTGTATTTTGTTTAGCTAAAAGTGTAAGTAATACAGCATGTGTAGCACTTTCACAGAAGGAAGTCAGGTTTCTTTCACCAGTTGTCTTTTCTTTTGCATCTGGATGAACGAAGCTTTCCATGCCACCTAATCTTAATAGGTACAAAATAACTCCAAGGTGTATTCTGGATGACTTTGTCCAATGCTTATATTGGCAGAGGGTGGGGAATCACTTTCGAAGCATATAGGATTAAAAAGGTACTGATGAAAAACAATTATATTATTGAACTATTTTTCAGTTATATTGACTTTATGTGAATAGCAAGTTAAATTACCTTCTCTTTCGACTATGCAAACATCTCTCTGTTTTCCTTTAGTCTGAGCTCATTTGATCAATGTAGTTTATTTGATCGGCTTCTTCAAAATTTAAAGGAACTGATTATGTATTTAGATTTATATTAATCTAAGCCTTTGGGTTTTATTAGTTTGTTTTATTAACCAGTGGGTATGATTTGAGAAATTAGCTGGAAGAGAAGTGAGAATTACTAAAATCTGTTATCAAATGGTTACCATATGAGAAGAAAAGGTCTTCTTGGAGGTATTGCTAGAAGCTTTAAAAATTCAAATCAAGTGAGGAATGTTGTGGAGAGTTCGCTAGGAATCACCCAATTTCTCTAAAGCCAGTGTGTTAATAGGTTGTAAAATTCAGGACGAGATAAATTTTAGGACCATCAGTCATAACAGTTTTCCTTTACATAGCACCCTCAATTTATTTTACTTGTTGTTCCTCTTATCCACAGTGCAGCTCAGTATACTGCCTCTGTTCCAGTAGTCAGCCCATATGTCTACTGATTTTAGGACAATTTACTAGTTCCGTTGTTTTTGGAAAGAAAAGCAAACTGGTTTATAAGAAGCAAGGGCATCTGAGTGTGTCTACAGGGAAGAGGAACCATTTTTTAATCGTGCGGGAGAGTGAGAGAACTAGGAGCTGGGAGGAGAGGATTCTTGAATGTGACTGAGATGGAGAGGGTTTATGTAATAAAGTCTGCTTATAAACAATAGAAGTCATGTAAAGGCTGTATTTAAGCATCTTGATAAGTGTCTTAGTCTTTTTCCACCAATAATTACAGTCAGAATTTAGAGGGGAATTTATTGAAATTAGTAGTAGCTTATCTTTCAACACAGACATGTATTATAATGAGAAATACAGAGCTAAATTCTTAGGTTAAGTAGAGACTGTGAAGAAAAGATACCATTCAATGTTAATGCTTACTACTGACAATGGAGAGGAGTCTGAATTAGAAATTCAGATTGGAGGATTTTTACCTCCTGTATTTGAAATATTATGGCAGAACCATGAAATATAAAGTAGAGAAAGATGTATTTCACAACAGCATTTGTACGGTGTATTTTAAGCATTTAAGCTGTACAAGGTTCTCATGTTTCTCAATAATAAGTTTATGATGATAGTTCATCTGATGGGAAGATCTGAAAAAAAATTTCAATTTTATATAAAATGTTTTTCAGTTGTCCTTGATCAAGGATCTGCCAGGTGATGCACAATAAACAAGAGTTTGCTTCAGCCACATGGGAGTTGCAGATTGATGGGCTTTTCAGTTCAAAATGGCTAAGCTTTTCTGCAAGGAGAAAAAAAAATGAAGATCTAGAGTACAACTCTGAATTTCAATTTGTGAAAGATAAAAAATAAGCTACTAAGACTGCTTGAATTATAACATACAAGAACTCTTCATTTTCAGAAGTCTCATTGTAGGACGTGTCACTCTACAGACACCAAATGTTCTGTGGCATAATCCTCCTATAAACATAATTTGATCACTTCAATTCATGATGACTCATTAGAATTTGATAGGAGAAGTATCTTATCATACCACAGTGTCAAGAAGCCAAAGTCAGGATCTTCTGCTTCTGTAAAAGCACCTGAGAGAATACAGACCAAATGCTCGAGCCTGGCAGCAGGAATGACCAGATGCAACACATGTACAAAGCGTAGGTGTTCATTTTGTTACAGGTTTATTTCAGGTTTTTTACACTTCAGATTTTCCCCTCAACTATCATGTTTTATTTTTCTGCTTAGATACCTCAATTAATGTATAACCCCCATAACTAAGCAGTCTGCCATTTCCTCTTCTCCTTGCTTCTGTGTTTCTCCTTCCCACCAGAAGCAGGTGAAGTTGAAGCGTGAATGGAAGTACACACAGGGATTTGGGTTCAAAGATAGCAGATGAGGCACATGACTTTAAGGCATCCTTTCCTTCTTTGCAGCTCTTGCTCCTGTGAAGGCAGGAAGAGGACAATGTGACTTCCCCCTTCATACCTCACTGGCTTGTGAGAAGGTTTGAAATAACTTGTGAATATTGAAAAAGACTCATGGCAAATGAAATCAGTCCTGGCCAACATCATCCAAGTACCTCATGTAACATCCTGACAGTCTTGCTTCAATGCCTACAAAACACTCTCAGCCCTTACTTCATCCCTGTTTTGCCATAGTTATTCCACCAGGGAAACCTCATGTGCTACTGAACTAGAACTTAGCAGCTAGGCTGTCACCTGCCATGTAATCAATACCAGTTTAGTTCTGATTATTGGGGGGGAAAAAGGGGGGAAGAGCAAAAGTGCTAAGGGAGAAGAAAACACAAACATGATGGCAAGAGATCACATGCTTAAAAGCTGTTTATAAATTTGCTTCTTTTTCCCTCCATTGCTCCGAGAACTCACTTGCTGGAAGCTCTGTGGGTATCCACACACCTTGTTTTCATTGTCCTTTTACACGTTTTCTAAAATCTTCTCTTTTAATTCATGATAAATGAAGTTTTGTCATTGTTGGATCAGTACATACTATTTGTCTTCAGGTCTGACACCAGTCCTAGGACACGTTGCTTGAAAAATTAATTGGAACCTGTTTGGTTTGAAATAGCCTGACAATAAATTAAGCATAATAGATGAAACTAGGAGGAGTTGTGTTGAAGAACATCATGTGGATATGACACAATCTTCATTTTATTTAACATCATCATTAGTTACATGGATAAAGGAGTAAAAATGGCACTAATAAAATTTGCTAATGGTACTAAATAGTGAGAGTTCTGAGTGCCAGCTGGGGACAAAATGTTAACAGAAAAGGACACGGAAAGATCATTAATTGTATGGCCAGAAACTAATAAAGAGAAATTAGAACTGAAAAAGTAATCTCGTCTGGATGAAGAATATTCAGGAAAAATCTGAGGAGAAATGGTGGTGGAGAATTTTAATAGGACATAAATGTACAACGTGGACTGACTAACGAGTACAGTTTGACCTGGATATACAAATACATCAGCAAAGAGCGAATCATATACGTAGCATCAATGGAATGTAAGTTTTTAATTTGGGCCTCTTTGCTTTTTCAAAGCTCCTGTCAAATTCTCTTATTACTTCTAGAATTATTGCTCTTTATTCTAATATTCAGATATATTTGGATGAAAACAATTAGGAGGTTAGAGATATTCATAGATGGGAATAGGTAAGAGAATAAAACCTTGCCTAGGTGCATAGCCTAAGCACTAATTATATGATTACAAAGGGAGACCATAACCCAAGATGGAATGGGGCACATTGTGTACCATGTAGAGATACAATTAAAAGCAATAGGATGAAGATAAGAAAGGTTAGGTACATTATCAGGAAAAACTATGTAACAGTGAGCTGTATTAAGATACATATGTGTATCCCAAGGGAAGTGACAGAAGCTCTGTCACTTTGTAACAACATTAAAATAAACAAAAACATCGGTCCTACTGCTGAGAACAAACCTCTGTTGGCATGGGAGAAGGTGGACTGAGGTAACCTCCTGGAGTTCTTGTAGTAATACCCATGTGCATTTCAGCTGAGGTCTATACCTGATTTTGTAGTTTCTAACAGAGAGTATCATACTAAGCTATGATGTGTGTTTCATTAGCATCACGCGTGTTGCAATGTGTTGTCTGATTAAATGTAACAGAAAAAGGCCAATTGTCCTGTAGCCCAAACTTGACTCTGAGATTGTCCACGCCTTCCACGATAAATCATTTGCATTACAGACACTTTCCCTTCCCACTTGCTGGACCATTTTAAATCCTGCAGAATACAAAAGGGGGCTTCCTGTTCTCAGTGAAAGCTGCCACTGTCTTCTGAGTATGTGCGTACTCATGTAAATATTTCGTAAGCAAAAAATGTTTGATACCCATAAATTCAGAATGCCCGTGATGCTGAATAGAGGTATTTGACAAGCTTTCTCTAGATACGGAATAAATTCATGTTATAAAAATACATGCTGACTTTTTTCTTAGGCTAGAGACTGTTCTATTTCAACCACTATGAAGCAGTGCTTGCAGGCTTCCTTGGTAGCTACAGAAGCACTTAATCTCTTGCAGTCAAAAAATCAGACATTGCAGGAAGGCCAGTATCCTTTAGGTACAGATCGACAAATTTATCTGTTCCACATGCTTGGGGCAAATATAGTTGCTTTGAGAACTTAAAAATTGTGTCTTGAGTGCTAGCCAATTTATTTTTGATCCCATTTTGATATTTGATTTCAATTTCATGAATCTGTCTTCTTATCCTCTTTCGTTGGTTTTTAAGCCAAACTTCTGTCAACTTTGTTCCCTTAATGTACAAAAATGTACATTTGTTCAGTTTAATTAAGCATTCGGTCTGTTTGCCAAGAGCAAATTACCGTTCCCTAATCTCACCCTCACCCCTCCAAAATCAAATTTTGCAAAGTGGTGGGCAATTAGTTCTCATATCTGATTGTTGTAAGTCATGTTTTTCTCTTAAAGATTTTTGCAGTTTTCGATCTCTGTTACTTAATAGAAGAGCCAAGACCAATTAATTCTCCTCAGATTGTGGCCTTTGTAGCCTTCAAAGAACAGTCTCCCCCACACCTCCTGTATCATTAGCTGCAAAATATCTTTCCAAAGATGATTTCGGCCTCTTCACAAATCAAAGGATTCAGAGTGACAAATTATCCGTCTTGTACTCGAATGCGTGCCAGATGGGACGATGTGCCAACTGTATATCGTACTGCAGATATGATCTGATGTAGAGACAGTTCCTCCCCTCCTCCCTTCCCCATCAAAAAGCATAGTACAAAAAAATGGTGCAAGTTAAGAAAACCTGTGAAGATAAATTGATTCTGAAATACAGTGAAATAAAAAAGCAGAATATAGTTTTATCGAAGAAAGCTGCCTCCAAATGTTGGATCGCTGAAACTGAGCGAATGTATATGTGGTAGTATAGATGAACTTGAGAGTCAAAAACTCATTTCTTCTCTGCTTTCCAGTGCTTACACACACATTGTTTCCTTTGACTAGCTTCATTACAAACAAGACATGCCTAATTGCAAGATAAGGAGCTTGAATTTAAATTTGGCCACGGTTTGTTAAGGGAGAACTCCTGAAGTCACAATCAGGAACAAGGATGTGCTGCTCTTGCAGGGATAAGTAAGCTCTAACAACATTATGGTAGAAGGTAATTTGTAATACAGAAGGTAAAAGGAGAAGGAAACAGTCACATTGAGAGTTTATTTTCATTATAAATTACAAAGCTGGGGACTTTATGTAGCTATGGCTTAGCCTGACTTCCAGAGGTACAAAACTGTGTGCAAGCGCACAGCAAATAATTCCTGTGAGGTCAGGATGAGACATAAGTGTCTCACATCATCACATTAAACTCTGTTATTTATGATTTTTCATTATTTTATTTCAGGTAAAAGTCCAGTATTTTTAACTCTGTGCCACAATACAAACCTTTTTTTAAAAAAGCCTTGTTTAGGAAGAGAGGACCGAAGATCTCACACATGCTCTCATTTGTTCATCCCTCTGTGGCAACAGCCTGAGCTTACAGTTTTTACAAGCCCTTCTTATCAGCTCTAATGCTCACTGAGCCTTGATAGCTTTCAGAATACAAAAGTTCTTCCAGAAGCATAGAATGAGTTGAAAGTAGTGAGGCTTTGATAGAATCTTGAAGGTTGGTTTTTGTTTTGGTTTGGGTTTTTTTGTCTTCTGGTTTTTTAGTCTTTAGATTGCTCTGATTTGGGGTGGTTTTTCTTGAAATACTTTTTAACAAAAGGTCATGTTTTTTTCCTAACTGTGAAAATTTGGTCAGTAATTTTTAATTTGTTATAGATGAATTAAAATTTGTTATCTAGTTATGCTTATTGTAAGGAGCTGGTGCTTTGGAGAGCACCAAATGTTCGCCAGCTTGGTACAAAATGTATAAATTTAGTAAGGTTAACATGAACTATACTGTTGATTGTGGCAAAGTTTCTTCCTTCAGATGGGTCTGAGCCTTTAGTTACAGCTGAAGAAAAAGAGCTGCGCAAATACATAAAATACATAATTTATTCCTTAGTTCTGCGAAATGCACATGATTGCTAGGGCCTGCCTCTGCACTTCTGAGGAAAGCCAGGTTGCCTTTGGATTAAATAAAAGGATGTTGCCAGTGGGTGTTAATACAGGAATTAAGTTATTCTAGTGCAACTGCAATGCATGTTTTGTTGTATAGTGTTGAAAAAGTCCCTGTAGCAAAAAAGAATAGAGCATTTGATAAAAGTGAAAAATCTGATTTGTCTCCTCATTGGCTATTGTCTTCCACTTGAACTCTATTCTGGCTAGCTGCAACTTGGAGGAGGATGTTTTAGTGCGTTAAACATCCAGCTTGCTGCAAGTAAACAGGTCTCTTGCAGATTCTTCTGGGAGATATTTGTTGCATTCTTCCATAGGAGAAATATTGAGGATTTTGCACTTGGAGTTACTAAGCAAAAACAAAAACCCCATTGGATGATTGTAAGAACAGAGCTTATCTCCAGGTTGCTTTGAAAAATAAAAGGCTAAATGTTTGTCACCTTTAACTTAACATCCTTTATCTTTTGAAATATTATCAGTGATTTTAGAAGCTGAAGGACTATGCTTAAAGCATGATTTCTCTGCTCTCCTACCTCATACACAAAAGGCTTCTCCATTTAGTATCCTTCTGTGTGTGATGTAGCATTGACATGAATTTCTTTGTCACTAATGCATTAGGAGTACACAGGAGTAGTAACCCTACTTTTTACGGATGCAGAGATCTGACTAGAAGGCACATCAGCCTTCCTCTCTCATGCAAGGCTAAGGATTCCTATTGTCAGATGCAGTGGGCATGAAAGCAGCAATTTTACAGCACAAAAACTCCAATAACATTTACTGCGGTTGGCTGAGATTGCAATGCACACAGGCACTGCTCAGTCTTGGTTGCTTAAGCACCAGCTTCCCTTGGCTTTTTGCCAGCCAGGGCGCTCCGAAGAGACAAGTCCTTTAAGGGGGAAGAGTTTTCCTTGTAACTTGCTGTGGGGTAAACAGACCATTCAGGCATAGTTTATTGCATTACATACTTGACTATGCATACTAGGACGTAGCAATGTAATTGGTAGAATTATTTTAATCGTTAGAATTCTTAGGTATGAGATAGGTTCTCTGAGCCAGGAGGGGCGGGGGGGGGGAATATAGGGATGTTTCTGTCTGCTAAGTTGCTGATCATTTATTACAAAGAAGTAAAAATATTCTCTCCATGGGAATTCTGTATGTTTACACTAGTATCCCTGCTACAGTTACAGAAAACTGAATTAATTTGCCTCTTTATTGCTATTCTTGTCTTGAAGATAAATCCTGTAACAGTTCACAGCAAGTTACAGCATCAAAGAACAGTTCTGTGTGTGTAACAGGATACTTTGTTGTCATAAAAAAAAACAAACCTCAATTTGGAAATAGTCTTAAGTGCAGGATACTTGCAAATTAAAAGGAAGGCAGTTACTGTAAATTCTGCCATCAGTCCTGCTCATCTTTTTGTTATTACATGCTCTGTTTTGCAGTAATCGGTGGTAAACTTATCCCATCATTGCCATAACCTGAAGACTCCACATGGAATATTATCTTAACTGTCATTTTATATGCATTTTTAAAAGTTTTAATTTAACACAGCAGTACCTGTTCAAACAACGTATAACAGAATTTATTTGTGCAGAAATGTATGTTATGATACTTGAATATTCAGGAGGCTGGCTTGGCTATCACTGGGTACAAAATACCAGCTGCTGCTGTTTGAATCTTTTAGTCCCTTCAGAAAGCTTCAAAGAAGGGTAAAGCTTTCCCTTGATATTGTTGCTGTTAGTTGGTTTTAGGAGGCTTGTTGTTCTGTTCATTCTTAAATCCAAAGACTGCGAGGGGGTTTTTTTTGTTGCACGCTCCCTTCTTTCTCCAAGAGTGTTCAGGAAAGGTTTAAAGTACTGTCTGTGGCATTTTCTGAGTCTCTAGGTTACTTTCTGGTAGCTTGTCCTCTGTTAAGTGATGAAAAGGCAAGGATAGGGGTGACCTTGCACCCCTCTCTCTGTGTACACCCGCATGGAAAATGCTTCGGAAAGCAAGTGAAGCACTTCTAATGAATTGCGCTTTTGATTCTTTGAATCTGCACAGCAGCTCCATCAGGTTTTTACAGCTGGACTCTTGCTGTAATTACTACTGGGATGAGATGCTCAACATGGGGTTTTGAAGCTAAGCACTTGCGTTGTTTTACCGGCCAAAAGTACATAGCATAGTGGGAGCAACAGACTTCATGCAATTCGCACTTGTATATCTTCATATTCTTCAGCCGTTTCTGACGTGCTACTGATTTGCCAGCAGGCACTCTAGATGAGGATGATAAAAATGGAAAAGCTGAAAGATACAGTTTCTTAAAGCAGCAGTATATTAGGAAAGAAATTGCTTGTGATTATGAATGTGTGATAAAGTGTCCAAAAGTCTGGTTTTCGTTAATTAACTTAGAACTAATTTTTACTGGTACCGAAAAATTAGAAAGAAGCACTTCACCATTTTAATCTTCTTGACACCAGAACATAAAATAATTCTCAAAGTATCCACCGATAGAAACAATAATTGGCCCCTCTTGAGTGTCAGTTTCCAAGTCCTTTAAGATCTTATGTATCTACAGATAAAGCATCATCCTGAATGTATTTACCTGGCTAAATCGAAGTTAATAGTTACTTCTCAAGTCTTTTAGATGCGTTTTTCAAGAGATGCGTTACAGGGCATAAGTAACAACTTTATTTTGTATAGTTCCCAAAATTCACTGCATTCTTTTTCTTCAGATACCCTTACTAATCTACTTCTACAAGGCCTTTAATCAGTGGCTTGTCATGTGGAATGTTTTCCTGTTTGTTTACAGTTTTGTATGCGTAACTCAAAAGAATTGGCTTCAGAATGCTCCACAGCATCCCACATGGATCTCTTCCTCACTCAAGTTGTATTATTTCATATTTTAGTCTAGTCTTCCATCTTTGTTGTCTCCCCTAATTGTAGTGAATTCTGGCTACTGTGTGCTTAAGCCAGTAAACCCCAAGGCAGAGAGGGAGGATGGGTTAGATATTTTTAAAACTTCTTTCTAGCTTCCAAAAAGCCCTCTAGAATAAACTGCTTTGCAAGTCTTCTGGGACAAGAGGCCCTGAGGGACATTCCTGGGCAGGGTGGAGGAATCAGCCAGTGTACTTGAATTGTTTTGAGCCTGAAAGGGAAATTCTTCTCTCCTCTATTACGCTTATTTATACTGTTAGCTAGACATGAAAATGGCTGGTGTTATAAAGACCAGCAATATAATAGCTGAGTAAAATGATACAGCCTGTCCAGGTTTATCCAGTTGCTTTATCGTTAGCAATACTCAGATCAAAATGTTGTTAAAGATATTTTATCTGAAAGTTCTTTTGATCCAATCTTGAACTTTGACTGCAGCTTTGCTTCATTAGCATATAGTTGGGGGTTTTTTTGTGAGCTTCTCCACAAGAGACCAAATATTTTTTCCCCTTTGTGTGTGGATAATTCCTTAATAGAGTTTAAATGCAAGATAGTAATTAATAAAATGCTTAAACTTAAGCATTTTAACCACACATCTCTAGAAGTAGGTGCCCTGTAGTATTAGTTCTGTGCTAGGGAAGTTGGGGAAGCTTCCATGTCCTTCATGCATGCTTTAGCAATGTTGATGTTCTTGTATGGTGTTCTGCCCCAGATCTAATCTGTTCTGTCATATCTTAAAGAAGCAGACAGTGACTATGAGTTTTGCACCTGGAATTTTAAACGAGCAGGTATTTGTGTATGTATTTTGAAGGGATGAATAGGATGCTGATTCCACTAGAAGTTCAAGAAATTTGAAGGCAGAAAGAAAATCAAGAGAATGATTAAAAGATTTTTAGCTCTTTTTTTGGTGTATTGTTAGTAGTATAGAATTTTTGTCCAACGTTGATCCAGAAATAACAATATGTGAATACTAAATAGTCTATAATCAATGCACTAACCTTTCATTTTAGTGATCGTGGTTAGTGACTCTCAATTTACACAACTGCAAATAAAGTCTTAAATTCTGGCAGAATTAAATTATAGTTTCTGCATGTACTGTTACTGTAGTGACTGTACTGTACTTACGTTTCTGGTTTCAGTTACTGTACTCCAGTGATTACAACAGAACTTAGAACATATTTAAAGAAATGTGAAAAGTATACTCCCGTGATTACAAAGACTTAAACCAATTTAGTGGCATCTGCAGAAGGCCTTTGGGAAAAGCTCTTAAGAGTTATGAAGTATGGGAACCTCAGGATTCAATGCTCTTTCTCTGCCTCATCAGTGCTGCTCTAGTTCTGTTTGGTCTCTTGAGAGATGTTGAGTAGCAAGGGAAAAAAAGCAGCAGGTCCAGTATTTCTACCACTCAAAAACATGCTTTCTGCTGACATAAGTATCAGACTTAGGTGATCTTAACAGACTTGCCGTGATTTCTGCCTCCAAGAGCAAAGCTGTGCTGCTGCTCTGTAGGTTAATCACCCTAAAATGGTGTGCTGATTCCATTACACTAATCTGAATCTCTGGAGGGAAACAAGCTGCCCCTTGCCATATCTGTCTGTTAAGAGCGACTATGAGCGAAGCCAAGTGGTGATGCATCAAAACTGCTGATTTTGAATCCACAAAAAGCAGTAGAACATTAGATCCCTTTTTCTTGGTGTATTCATTGTTTACCTTCATATGAATGATGGTTTTTGTTGCTACATTACTGCTGTGGAGAATCAGCAGGCATCATAGGCGCAGTTCCCCCATGTGGAAAAGTAAATGAATGAATAATGGAGACTGCTCATCCACCACCCCGTATCAATTTCTGGTGTTGTCAAATGTTCAGATCTCTGATGGAGAGGCGGGCATGAATCCCCTGTTCCACGAGGAGCGTATGCAGCTGATTAGGGGACAGTTTTTTCTGAAACCACCCCTCATCTTGGAATAATAGGCAGCGAGATGTCCTTTCCAGGCTCTTTCTGAGCCTATCTGCTCTTAGCCACCTTGAGGCAAAGCAGGGAAGAGGTAAGTGTAGATGAGAAAGTAGAATGTCCTGGACTGTGTCCTTGCCTCCAACCCTGATGATTCATCTCTTTAATGCTCCTTAAGCAGTCAAAAGTGCTGAGGAATGCCATATAGTCAAATGTATGGTACAACAGACGCAAACTGGCACGAGCCTTTTGCTCCCTGAAGTGATCTGTATGCGTGAGCATAATTTTTTTGCCTTTTCTTTCCCATTCTTTGGAGAGGATTTGTTTGGGTTTTTTCCCCTTGTTCCATCTTAGTTTTAATCCTTCTCATACTTTAAGTGTGCTCTTTTAATTTCCTTCTTTCCCTTTTTTTGCCCCTGCTCCTTTGAAGACTTCCTTTTCTTATTGATTAAGCCATTTAACCTTTATTAGACCATGCCATGTCTCTCCATCCCACTTCCTACTTTCTCTTTTATCCTTTTTTTTCCTCTTTTTTAATGGACTCTTTTCATATCATCCTTTCCTTGTTCAGACTTCCTACCTCCCTTTCCTCATTCCCTTTGTTGTTGTCTCCATGGGACAGGTATATCTCATGAAAAGGTGCTTTGTTCTGAATGTATCTGCCTTGGGGCAGCTATTTAATGAAAAAATCAGCTTTTCATCCCATGCTCCTATCCCTCTGAAGCCTGATGCAATAAATGCCTATTACAGTTTTACGTAATTAAAATAACCATGTTGTATTTCTTTTTTAATATTAGTGTCTTCGCATTAAAGGAATGGAACGCTTTGCAGTATGCGCGGGTTTTGAAACGAAAAAAGAAATCCTTCTAATCCGTATTACAACCTTCATTATCCAGAATTTTCTTTAACCCTTCTTTTCTGTGCTGAGGATATTCCAGCCATCTGTAGAAGGGTTAGCAGAAACAGAGACATGAACACTTACAAGAAGTATAGTTCTTTTCTAATTGGAGATGAAAACTAACATCCTGCCTGCTTGCGATTGCTCTTTAGAGTCTTTCAGCAAGAAAGCTGTTGGAAGGGATGAGAACTGATGAAAAAAAAGAAGGGGCAGACTTTCTCTTGATGGCTCCTCTGGTTATTGGGGGAATTTGCAGTTGCAGAGAGGACAATGGAAGCTAAAGATAAAGAGAAGTATCAATCTCAGGTGGTTTTAATAGTGTAGGATAATCTTAACTTTTTGAGTGCTGGGATACTTGTCATGCGCCAGGTAACCAAGATATTCCTGGATACCTTAATATCCTTGTAAGAGGATTAAAAGCAAAAATGGAGGAGATCTTGGTACTAGTAATGGTGCCGATTTCCTGAAATGTGGCCACTTCTGTTGTAGAGTGTAGCTGATTTCAGACTTCTCGGTGAGATGTTCCTACTTAACCTGAAATGCCACAGTCTCTAATGTGTGAGCTTGATATCAAGTGGCTCTTTACACTCACTGTGCACAAGTTAACATGTGAATTTGTGGTTTTCCCCAACCATTTTCTTCATCTCTTTTTATTTCCACGTTACACAGTTCTGTATTCCTGCTCATAACGCACAGAATTGTGCAAATGCCTAGATTTTAAGTACCCAAAGCTAATGACTGGTAAAGAAATGACTGTGTTTTAGATATGAGTCTTATTCCCCTCCCCCCCCCCACCCCCCCCGAATTTTGTTAATGTTATTTGATGATAATTTAAGATTCAGATTTTTAACAGTCAAGTTTGAAATTGCAAGATTTCTCCCAAAGAAATTAATTATATAAATGAATTATTGAAAGCGGTTTTAGGAACTGTGTTCTTGGAAGTGTTTCATGCTCAGGTAGTCCCATTAGAGAAGGTATTTTTGTTCCAGAGGTGACAGGCAGTCAGCAAGTAGGACTTCAGCAGCATCGTTGTATGTAAAAGACTGCTTTTTGCGTAAGTGGAAGGATCATAATATTAGAGTGGCATCAGGATATGATTGCAGTGGAGGTGACACATTTGTGCCTGCATGTGAGACGAATGATTAACTGATGGACATAAGATAAAAATAGTTTCGATGTGCTGGGAGAAACAGCATTTTATGTAGTGCATGGAAGATTTTATGAAAAATTACCATGTGTAGACGCACACCACTGCCTTGGTGACTCCCACATTGCATGCAAGTGAGATCACACCTTAGAGTCCTTCTGGAGTACAGGAGCTGTGTATTTTCTTAGAGAAAACTCAGTAGTTAATTATGCCTGGCAGTTAATTCAGTAGTTATGCTCCCAGGACCCTAACTAGTCATCTTCCAGCAGTGTCTGAGTGGTCCTGACATGCCTTCCCATCTGCTCTGGAGCTCCCAGTGCCCTCAGCCGCGTGCCCTCCAAACGCAAGTATGGCAGCCCCGCAAAGCAGCCCTCTGGTTGCACTGGTGGTTTTCTGGGGGCTTGAGTGGTCAGAGAGAATTAGCTGGCATCATAACACAGAGCAGTTGACCGGCTGTGGTGTAGAGAATTGATCTCAGAATCTCCTCCAGTGCTCTAGTAGCGTGGTAGGGACCAGTCTACTTGAACAGAGAGGAAATATGGGCAGCCAGGGTTCCAGACTGCTGGAATGCAGTCAGAAAGAAAACTAGAATTGCTCTTTGAAGCAAATTGCAAAAAGAGGATAGCAGCTGCTTTTATGTCCTAGGACAGAAGTTCCTCTTGGGTTCCTTCATTCTTCCCTTGTCAGTCTTTTTTCTTCTTCTATTTAAAAGAACAACCACCCATCCTTAACCTTTCTTCAGTTCTTTTTAATTCTCTTGTATGCTACTAGAAATATCTTTGCCATGTCTGATTGGTTGTCCCTACACATTTGCCATTGTGCTTTGTGTTATACTTTCCCAGATGTTTGTGTTTTTAGGGGGTTTCATTACCTAGAGGCTATTATTTCTAAAGAAGAAAAAAGGGGGGAATATTTAAGTTGCTTTTCTTAAAGCACAAGGAAAAATAACTAAATGACTTAATTTTTTTTTTCATCTCCTGTCATGTTTTAGAAACTAAGGAGAATTTTGCTTGTCATTGTATTATCAGTTGATCAGTGTAGGAATTTCTCAATCCTATTTCTCAACCACATGTTCAGTATGTCATTATCACATGTATGGTGCTGTAAGATGCTGTGTAAGAGAACAATGCAAATTACCTAGAGTATATTAAGATTTACAGTCAATTGCATAAAGAAATGAAAAAGGAAAAAAAAAGAAAAACAGTCCACATTTAGTATAATAATCCTTCAAATCTATACACGCCTTTATTTTTTTAATTACAGATATTTTCTTTTATTGTTTTCTTATTCAGTATATAGAAAGGAGACACATTGACTCTGTAGGAGAAACTATTTTGTAAAAGAAACACCTTACAAGGAAGTAATTTCCATTCATTAACACAACCCTCTGAACTGATTAATGAGACCAATATAATTCTGTATTTCAGAAGTAATAGCTTGAAAATTTTTTTTCCAAATTGTTCAGATTTTATTGGCTGTTTATTTTCTATTACATTGCTTTCCAGATTTATGGAAAGTACTTGTAATTATCATATCCGTCATTTGATGCAATGAATATATTTTACTGGACAGCTTTATGCATCCAGTGTTACATTTTCGTTTTGCAGCTGAGGACCAATTTCCTTATTATGCTTATGCACATAGTTGGTTATTGAAGCTCAGGGTTTGTTCTTAAGTGTTTTCAGGTCTTTTCCAAGCTGCTGCAAATTTTGCATTTGTGTGTTAGGCATGTGCAATGCAGGGCTAAGGCGATGATTTACATAAGTTACAAGTCTAAAATAAGCTCTCATTTAGGTCAATGCCCAGTAGGTATTAGTACAGAAACAAAATATTTGTGGAAGCTTTTCCAAACTATAGTACCTCTGTTCTGCTAAGAGAAAGAGCAGGAAAAGAATCCGTCTATTCCTGGGGCTTTTGTGCTTACATGCCATGGAGATAGGAGCTATTTACAAATTCAACTCTGTCATTTATAGCCAACACTTTGGGTTTTGTCTGAACCCAGTGATTTTAAAACATCATTGCAGGAGTCATTTTCCTCTTACAAGTAATAAACATGCCACATCCTTAAAAGACAAAGTGTGAGACACCGCTGTAATTGCTCAGTTTTGGTGCCAAGAATAAGTGGTTTGAAGAAAACTTAGCACCCTTATCCCCAGGGGGATGTAAATTATCACAGGCAACATCAGACACAGTAACTTCTTGAGTTTTAGTAGACAGCAAGAATGTGTCACAAATATAATAGATATTCATAAAGAAATATTAAAATGTACTTCTTCAGCCACATATTTATCTTTTTATTAACAGTAATTCTGTATGCCTATACACATACACCTATAGTGCAGAGTATTCATATTCCAAGAGTTGTAACAGTGCTGCAAATATCAAGACAACATGAATTATTATTTTATTCTGTACAAGTAGATGCCTTTCCTAGAGCTACATGCTCCTCAGTGTATTGCTGTATAAGGGCAAAAGAAATCATGGGTCAAGAGGGACTTTCTTACTGTTGCAGCAGTGAGACCGGACCTAGTAGCTTTCTTGAATATTCTTATTTGAGGTTTGTTTTTCAAATAAGTTTTTATTTGCTCAGTGATGATTTTTGTGTGTATGTTTCCGTGTCCCCCCCAGAAAAAGCTAAATACAGTAGAAGAATGGTGGATATGGTTAATATCAGTCCTTAATGAAACATCCTTAAGCAACTAATTGGTAGACACTGAGGATAGTTTCTGTAAGCGAGGAGAAACCCATCCGCATAGAAACTAGTCTACCACTAACTCTTCTTGTGTGCATAAATCAAAAGACAACTCAAAATGCTCAACTGTGTTGAGTGGAAGTTGCTTCTGATCTAGAAGAGACATGCAGCAACTAGGGTTGACTTTTATGGCATGTGTACCAGCACCTAGAGTTCCTCTGGGGAAATCAGGAAGAGAAAACTTTTAAGAAGCTAATTGAGACTACTGCTATTAGCAAAAGCCATGGCCAAAAAACACCTGAGCGCTAGCTCAAGGGGGAGTAAATCTGACATCTTTGCAAAGGTCTGTACACAACCTGGAATATCTGGAGAGTTTATCATGTAGGGGGTGTTCACACATCCTGTTGTAGACAAACCTGGTGAGCTGACCAGCTGGGACTACGAAAATTGTGACAAGAGTAGCTGTACATGTAACTGTTACAGAAAACCACACTGGCATCAACAGCAGCACAGCAGTCATCAGTTTTCTTTGCTGGTATTTGCTAGAGAAGACCTACCATCATCTCTCACTTCAGTACGTGAACAACTTATTTTGATGGCCCAAGCAAATTATTTTTATCTGTATTCTTACAGCAGGAGGAATATTAAGTAGAGCCCCCATGGCCTACATTTGGGTGAGGATTGAATATAAACAATCACAAAGCAGGAATCGTGCCTCTGGCAGATGTGATGTTTTTCTGCAACTTTGTGTTTTGGAGACATGATAAACAATAATCAACTGACATTTACTCAAAGAAGCTACAAGGGTCCTATCGGAAAGAAACAACAAAGAAGATTTATGTCAGGTCTCTGAGCTTGAACGAAGCACGAGGCCCAGGGGTGTTGCAAGTGCCTTTCTTTTATGTATTTTCCTACCAGCCTGACTGATCCCCTTGGCTGTTGTCAGAGCTAGTCAAAACCAGGACATGCTCATCCACGTAGTTCTCTGTTGGCCAAAGGTAGACTTGTGTCTACCACAGCCAGATGGGTTTCAGAGCAAGTGTATCTGTCCTCTTTTATTGGACGAGGGCTTAAATTTCTTCTTGTGTCTAGACTTCTAAATGTGAAAATTATCAGATTTTCCAATTGTCTTTAAAGAAGTGTGTATAATACATGTAACATGCCAGAAATAAGTCCGTACTAACCAAAATTCATTCGAAGGTCTTCACCCAGACTTGTCTGAGAGCTATAAAATAGCCAGGCTTGAAGTTTGTACTGTATGGAAGAATACTGAGATGCAAGCGTCTTATTTTGCAACTGTTGCAGCAAACTCTAAAATAGCTCTTAGACTTTTCAAATTCCTAAATGACAATGAGATACTTAACAGAGACTATTTGAGGCTATCGACAAAGTCAGGGGTTTATTTCTAAAATTCTAAAAAATTAAAAGAACAGTTTGATTCAATGATTATTATAAAATGGTAGCAACTCAAAGAGGAAAACTTGGAACCAAAATGTCCCTATTTAAAAATAAATATTTACGTGTACAGGGCTTTACACTGTTTTTTATTGCCAGTTTAGGCTACACAATTAATCAGTGCTTCTGTTATCCTGATAATCTGTCTGCTTGCTGTTGTAAATAACTTACACTTGCTGGTGGAGTTGCTGACAGCTATTTAGACTCAGCGTTCAGAAATGCTACTAGTTGTCCATATTTGCAGCTTCTAAAAGCACTTGCTTCTGAGGTAATTTTTGCAACTTAAAGCGTTCACTGTTTGTATTTATTTTCTTTAGATGTGTGTTTCCAAAGTGTAAGTCTCTGTAATAGTTTTAATTCACCTGAGACTACAAAGCGACCCAGTAGCTTTTGCTGAAAATACTACCTTGTTTGTGATGTTGGTTTATCTTTGTGGAAGACGAATGTAATGCCACACGTAACTTGTGAAACATCGCACCTTGGGGAAGGATGCACGTGTGAAATTCTCACATGTACAACTGGATGGAGCCAAGGAAATTGGGCTGCAGGGAGTTCTGCAGGGAGCAGGTGGGATGAGTTGCATGGGATTCCCCAGCCACAGGCTCAGTCTGTGGAAAGGTGATGGAAACTTGACCCATATCAGGAAAGATCTGATACTCTGAATATCTCCTCCCATTCCCTTCTTTGGCAGTGGTGTGGGGACACCCCTCAGCAGAGCACAAAGTGTACTTTCCTTCTCCTCTCTGCAAACATGTTGATCTGTGTGCTCTTCATCATAAATTCAGTCTGAGAGCAGAAGACCTTTAATCACCTCTGCCATCCCTGTTCAGCTTTTGCCTGTAGAATGTCTTTGATTTCAAGAGCAGTGAAGAGCCGTTGGGCACATCACTGATTCCTGCAGCCCCCTGCGCCTTGGCAGGTATCATTAACCAGCTTCGGTGGCCTGTTCAGTGGACCTACAAAAGTTCTCGCTCGCTTGTGATCATGCTGTAAGCCACTGGCTGTGCCAGGAAGAAAAAACAGAGCTTTCCTGACTGCAGTCTTACCACAAGACAGGTCTCCCTCATGAAGTATTTGATTTTAGCCCCTGGTAGTAGTTTTAAAAGTGTATGAAATACCAGACTTCTCAGCCTGAGACCATCCATTCCCCCCGCTGCCACGTACCATCCCCACGCATGGGTTGCGTGTCACCAGCATTGGGGTTACAGCAGAAGACAAAAAGAAAGACGTTTTCCCATATGATAGTTTAACCTGAAGATGTACCAAGGAAACGTGTTCAGGTGGCGGGTGTGTGATTATGCTAGAAACAGAGGAGTGTTTCCTCATGAGTAGAAGGCAACAGGCTTCCAGGGATTCCAGTCACTCAGCTCTCCTCTGGCTCTGTGTCTGTGTAGCATCTTATCCTCCTTGACTGGAGCGTAGCTTGCTTTATCAATCAGCAGTGATACGTGGTGAGCAAGCTGTCTTTATAAGCGCTCTCCCAGCATACAAAGAAATGCTTTTGCCAAATGTGTTACTGGTGAAATGACAGCTGTTAGGTATAAAAGGGAGTTTACACACTTTCTGCACATTAAATCATTTGAAACTCAAATTCTGTTCATGTAGACATTAGGTTACTATTAGGAGGTTTCAGATCAATCTTTTTTTAAGAACTAAATAATATGCAGAATTTGTAATACTGCCAGAAGGACAAAGAATCATAATGAATCATTTTATTTAGACTTTGCTTGCTCTAGAAGAAGCAGCAACACCTCTTTTGCTGCTGCAATTGCCTGGAAGGCAGGAGCATTGTAGAATTTACCTTGCATTTGCTAGCAGTATAAGGGAGATTTCTTCACTTTACATTGCACCGTGGTGGTGATTTACTTTGTGCTTAATTTTTTATTTTTGCCATTGTTTCAAAAGCATTTATTTTAGCTCTGCTCTTTTTGGATCTTTCTGTGTATGCTATCTAGATGTGTATACTATCTAGCTGGTTACTTAAAGGGTGTAGCTGTGAGCTGTGATTTCTCTACCTTTTATCTGTTCTGTCACTGTCTGTCTTAGAACTACAGCAGTGTTATTATAAGGAAGAGCTTACTGTGACGTGTATCAGCCATGGTTTTTTAAGCAGCTTGGTTCAGATGAGAGTCTTTAAAGTTCAGCTAGAAACTGATGTGAAATATCACGTTCTGGAAACAGCTTTGGAGCAGCAACACAACTGGAACATAATGAAAATATGTACAGGAAAAGGCAAAGCCTACAGTCATTTATGAAAAAAAAATATGGAATTTAAATTTAAGACTGATTTTCCCAATGTGCTGTGATTTATACATTAAAAAAAAGTATTTCTGGAATTTCACCCCTAACTTTTTATTTACTATTGGACATAATTATCATTTAGTACAGCCTAAGCTGCTCAGTTTGCTGCTGTCCTTCACAGCATTTGCAGAATAAATAGTGAACGCATACAAATGGCTAATTAAATCACTCTGTATCCACCGATACCTCTGAAATTATCATGAAATTTCCTTCAAATGCTATGCTAGAGAGTGTTGTTAAGTTACATGAACTGAGACAGACTGAAAGGTAGATTTTGTTTAAACTTTAGTAATTCAAAGTTTATATTTGACTTGAGGGTTAATGACTCTATCTTCCTGATGAAAAGGGAAGCAGCTGCACTGGAAACCCAGAGCATCTTTTAAGAAATCTTTTGCAATGGATTTATTCTTTTGATTGATACCTAGCTAGACGTGATTGTCATTAGAATAGAATAATATCTTCCTAAAATCAAGAGGTTTTTACTTGGGTTTTTTGTTGCTTTTTTTTTAATGTAAGGAGGAAGAGCAAAATTCTACTTCACATGTAAGGCTAAAAAGCTTATTTAAAGTCATTAGAGAACAATAGTTCTTCAGTCTGCTCTTGTGAAGACCTCCCCCTCTTACGCCTTTCTCTTCCCTGGCACAGTTAAGAGAAAAAAAAATTAAAACCTATTTTGGAAGCTTGATTCCCTGTTCTTTTCCTATTTTTCATGATTTGCATATTTCTTATACTTGATAACAGATAGATCCATTAATTGATCTAGAGACAAAAGTTCATCTGGTGACCTACTGCTTTAATTCTCTCTTCCTCTAAGGCCCAAGCTGCAGTCTGTAGGAATTTTTACCTTTAAATGTAGAAGCCAGGATTAAACCCCTTTTTTAAAAGTCAGGGCTGTAGAGTAAGCATCTCCCTTCTGTGTTTTCCATAAAAGTTTGTTTATTATGATTTTCTAATAAATTTGTTTATGCTTTCTCATTTTTCTTAGAATTTTTTTCTTAGCTGTACAATTTCATGTCTCCCCTGTGTATTATCCATTCAGCCTCTTTTCTGTGCAGCTCTACCATTTTCTCCCACATGGTTTTCTTTTCATCTCACTGCCCCTGTTCCTTTTTCATTTCCTCCAAAGCAAAACATGAATCCCTCTTATCTGAATTCCTTCAAATCTGATGAAACAAACTCACCTACTTGTGCTTAGAAATTTTATATTGTGTTTTCCCATTCCTAACTTATCTTTCACAGGTTTTATTAGTGGGCCTTGTGATCCCAGACAAGGCTGAGCATACAGAAATCAGTCAAGAATTTCATTGCTTAAAATGAACAAATTTGGGGTCCTTTCAAGCTATGTTTGGATTTGTAAACTTACAAAATGTGCAAGAGGCACCATTAACCTTAACAAGTCCATGACAAAAATTCTCTTGAGTTATTTAGTGAAGAATTTTCACCTGGCTCTTGGAATTGAGGAAATCTAGTGGTTTGTTCCTTCTTCATGAATCTCGGCCCTATGTCAGTAAAAGTCGGGTTTACTAAGTAGTAAAGAAGCCTTTGGATGCTATTTTATTTATTGGGAAGAAAAACAGCTTTTTGCAGCACTGGTTGTGTCAGCTGCAAGAATTATGTACTTTTGACCTGGGAGTGTATTTTTTTCAGGTTAAATGTTTTGAAAGTGTGGGGGATTTTAACCCGTACAGTAATAACTATGCTCTTCAAGTAAACAGCTTTGACAAATTGTGTATCTCGGAAGTGTTAAGAAATAAGATCAAAAGACAAAGAAAAATATGCAATCTTAGCTCTCTTTGAATTAATAATTTAGTATAGGAACCAAAATTATGTAACATTTGAAAATGCTAGGAAATCTATTAAGTCGTAGATCAAACTTCACAATCCATACTGTGCTCCAATTAAACATGTGGCATGAAATGTTTACATATATTAACACACTGTCATTTCGTCTGAGTCAGGATTAGAGAGCTCACTCAGCTGTGAGCTGGAGCATGGTACTTCTTTTTTTATTGCATTTATTTATAAATCACCATTTTTGCAGTCAGAATTAAGGAACTCTCTGTATTTGGTATAAACATTAGGTTCTGGATGAGCAAAGCAGGAAATGGGATACTTCACATTGGTTTATCTGTGTTTTACAGGCAGATTTTGCCTATGTACTCAAAAGATTTTCCAGACTAATTCCAGTTCCCTGTCAGCATTTTGGAAGGCTGAATTTTTTCTTACCGTACTAAGTCTTTTGGATGGATTGCTCCATTTTTGTTTCATGTTTTGTTTTCTTTCAATGAACACCTGAATTCTCTGGCTGAAAAGCTAGCATTCAATTTGTGAAATCACAATGTATTTCTCCACTAATTTCCATGAGATATCAGCAAAGAAGATGACCTGAAGCTAGCAATAATTGTGTAACTTTCTCACTTCTGACTCTAAACAAGGGAGAAGGATAGTCTGATTTATAAAGATGCAGAAAAGTCTATTCTGAATAGAAACAAGCATGACTTTAAGCGAAGGCTATAGGCTTGGTGATCTCCCAGCCCATGGGAATATTGCTCCAAGAGGCTGCTATCCTCCAGGAAAAAAAACCTGAGCCAACAGTCCAGCAACACATCTGAATCCCACTGCAGGGAAACCAGGCTAGGAGTACACCACTAAAAGTTGCATTATTATACTTTGAATCTCTGCATAATTTAAGCTGAATGTCATTTTTGTGTGTCAAGTGAACAAGCTTTTGTCATTTCTCACTGTGTGATAGCTTCTTTTCCCAGTGTGATCTCCAGGTAGATTGTTGGAAATAAGTCAATGACATTTTACCATTGAAGGGTTTTGTTTGCTTTCACAGACTTCAGGTCCTACAAAGAGAATCGAAATATTACCTACGGGTATCCCCACTAACTGCTGTGTGGGTTAGCCTGGGCTAGAAGGAGGTGATGTTTGCATAATATGACATCAGGATTGTAACTACACCATTGCTTCTAGTTCAGTCTGTGTGCATAGTTGCCATCATACATTTTATGTTAGCTTTTTTTTTTTTCTTTCTTCCTTTCTTGTAAAGCAAGATCAGGATATCCCAGCAGATTAAATTTCAATTTACTTTAGCAGTGTTTCTGTACTTCTCTTTTTTCATCTTTCTTCTTAAATCCCTCTGGGGATAAAGAAGCCACTATTAGGGAGGTTGTTTGCTGAACTAGTTCCACTAAATTTTTTTTCACTGAAGCTGAAATATTTATCTCTGTTTCAGCTTTCGTAAGATGATTAAGCCATCCTCAGCTCAGTTGAAAACCTGCAAAATTTCAGTTTATTTTGTTACTTAAAATGTCTGTCCTATGAATGACAGCAGCATCATTGATTTTCCTTGATCCAGGCGAATTTGTTCTCCCAACCCGATCTCTTTCACCCCATATGCTTTTGGAACTACCTTTTGTTAGCCAGTCTCTTACATGTTACCATGGACAAGTCATGTATTGCTATATGGTGTTTAAATTAAACAGATTTTGCCTGGAGTAATATTGATTGCACATAACATGTGTACAGAAGAGGTTAGCGGAGCAGTTGCAGGCTGGAGGTGGATATGTTGTAATGCTTTGAGAAACAGTTCCATCTAAGGGAAAAAATGTTTTAGAAGTGAGTTGGTTCAATTGCCACAGTGAATAACAGAGAGTGGAAACAATATTTAATAAACCTTTCAGAAGTAATTCCTCCAAATTTTCCTTTCTTCTCAATGAGCAGTATTTCTTAGTGCAGTGTATTTGCCTTACTCTGTTAGGTGTCAAGAGAAAGCTCTTTATGTCTTTGGACACAAAAAAAAACACGTCTCAAAAATATGTTCTGTTCACGTGTCCTCTAAGACTTACATTTTATTAACTTTGCACATTTATGTTTAAGTGGCAGGTTGACCAAAACCAACCAACTCTAAGATTCCTCCTCAACTGCCCCGAACTATCTGGTTTCCAGTACATTGCAGAAGTTCTAACTCTATGCATCTTGTTTTACAAAGATGGATGCTGCAAATGAAAATCTCTGTTGTACTTGGATTACAGGGGAATGTTGCATCTTCTGATTTATCAGTCATCTCCATTTTAAAAATTAAGACACTTAAAAGATATGGCAAACATAACCTGTTACTTGTGAAAGTAATATATGATGACATTTGTTGTTATTTGGAGGTTTTTTACTGTATAGTTCTCATGCAGAGTTGTGGAGCTTACAGCAATATTTTTGCATTGCTAATCAAGATGATTATATGCAGATATAAATTAAGGAAGAGGTTTTGTTCTATTGATAAACTTCAGTGAAAAATTGAGGTTTTATTTTGCATTTGAGAATTGGCATGATTTTAAATGCAGGGCACATTTGTTGTGAACCATGAACAGTCTTCGTGAAACCTGAAGAAGATTTGTGAAAACAGCCTGTAATAAAAAACACACATGCTTCATAAAACACTACTTGATAGATATCACTTGCACCATTAAGAACTAAACGACAAAGGATGTAATTTCAGTTCTGGCATGCAATATTAATCGAAAGCCTTTAAAGCATCTTGCTGATGGGAACTATGACAACATGACATTGAAGAATTACGAACTAGAGACATCTATCTTAATCAGATTTTCAAAGTAAATGCCATAAAATAGGAAGTTATTTTATCTATCTTCACAGGGTCACATATCATTTAGGGTATATAGCTCTTTAGCTTGTTTATTCTAAAAATACCCGGGACAAAAAAATTCTGCCTTTCAAGTAAGTTTAAAGTTCAGTTAGTATGTTTTACAAAGTTTCTGTGATAAGATTGTTAGTAACCGATGGTTTCTGTTTGCTGCAGTAAGGTTTCTAAAACATTGTGGAGAGTTATAAAACAGAGCTGAGCATGCACAGATGTTATCAGGATGAAGTTGTTGAGGAGAAATATTTTGCTAACTGGATGTGAAACAGCAAGACAAAGTTACAGGTGTACCTTTAACCTGAAGTAACACTTCTGTAGATAGCACAACTGAAGGACATTGGTAAAAAATATTTTTGCAGCGGTTCCTAAAGATTGCATTTTTTTACATGACTTGTTTCTTTGTCTTTCAGCATACATTTAACTTATAAAGAACAGGTTCCTTATATTACAGGGTATAGGAAATTATAATCGTGTACTTTGTGGTTTAAAAACCCAGTGTCACATGTTGGGGACTACCCTGCTGCCCACCAGGGAGCTTCAGCTACTTCTTTCCTCTTGTCATCTGGTAGATCGTATTTGCCACATGCATATTATGAGACTATTTTGAGCTTCTCCACTTAACTTCTTCCTTTTCACAGCAGAGTTTTTTATTTCTCTTTAAAAAGTAAATAATGTTGAGAATTAAAAAAAAGTGCATAATGTGAATATCAAAATTCAGGTTTTGTTTATAATTTCTTCCGAACTTAGGACGTGTAAGAAAGGCAATGCAACCTTTCAGAGCATATCCTGCAGTTAATTCCCTGGTAGGTTCTCACTCCCAGGTAGCTTGACAGGTTGTCAGACTGTACAGGCAGTGTACTGATGAGTAGACAAACATTGGTCCACTTTGATCAAGCTACTTGTATGACTTTTTCCCATTTTATATTATAATAGCATACACACACACACAAGATGCATATCTTGATCAAAGTGTCCTTGTCATTTCACCACAGTCTTGTCACCACATAGCTAGCACAGAAGCATGGGGTGCTTCAAGAGGAAGTCAACAGTAGTGGCTGTGGGTTAATTCTGTTTCCATCTGTATGTCCATTAATTGTAAAGCAAGCAGAAAACGATAGTACAGGCTGAACAAAAAACTGGAGTGAAAGGGCTCTCCCGTGGTGGTAGGCACTGTGTCACCTCATTCCTTGGGTTGAGTGTGTGGTTTGAATCCTTAAAGGAGTTGCAGGGCAAAGGTATTTTGAACATGGATAAGATGAAGCAAACACTTGGAATTACCCACAAAATGAGCGCATACAATACATCAAGATTACCACTGTAGCTTGTAGCAAATGATCAGGAAGGAAACTCTGAGTCTTGCACATCTTGGTAGAAAAAGGTACACTGAAGCAGTGATTCATTCTAAAGACAGACCTACCTAATTACAAATGAACACTTAAATACACAATTTTTCTCTAAACCCACAATTTTCTTTTGGTTTTCATTAGTTAAATACAGCTTCTCATGAAAGGTGCTCCCAGACCAGAGACCTCTGGAGTGAATGGTTTTCCTTGCCTGCAGAATCACTGAAGCCAGTACAGGTAGTCTGTCTTGCCCCTCCATCAGCAAGGACTGAAAACAAACAAACAAACAAAAAAAGCTCCTTCGTGAGCTCTAGGAATAATTAAGCTCTAATATCCGCTCTCTTAAATTTGCAGGGATTTCCAAAGTAAACCCCATTTCTGCTTACAGTAGCTCTTGAGATGTGTCCGTCTGTCAATTAGGTAAAATTTCAAGTCATTCAAAGTGTTTTATTGAGGAAATCAAACCAGGTCTAACGGAAATTACTTGTGACTGCTAGCAATCAAGGGCTAGCAGAACAGGGACCAATGACCTGGAAATGAAAGGTTAGCTTTTTTGTTACCAGTTTTCTAAGACATTCAGTCTACTCCAGCTGCTTGCTTCTAGTACATGTTGTGGATATCTGCTTCACCATGACAAAGACTCTTCTAAAGAGAGAGGAAGAAAGGAGCAACCCGAGACTAGAAAGAGTTAAAACTCTCACAGACATAGATACTGAATTACATTATGTTCACATTTGAAATGTTTATATCATAATGGAATTCTTCACTTTTGTGTTTGTCATGGAAACTCAAAGTTAACATTAATTATACGCTATTAAAAAGCCTAATCCTTATCAAATGGAAATCACCTCTTTTTCCTCGATGAGTGAGCTAGCTGACAGGTTTCAGTGATCTGTCTGTTACAGAAAGGTTATCACAGAAAATGTGCAACAAATTACTTTTTTTCATGGATACTCGCTCTGCTTTTCTCCTTCTGAATTAACCCCTTTCCCCCAAATGGCAGTAGTTATCATAAATTTTTCTCATTTTACTTTCACATACACAATTTTCTGTATTCTTTCATATGCCGTTTAAATTCTGTAACAATTAAATGATAAAATTAATTAAATGTAAATGACTTTTTAAAAAAAGAAAAGAGAAAAAGGTTTTGTGAAGGGCTATAGACGGCATATAATTTATCTGTACAATTGAAACGGCTGCTTTGCTTCCCCATGATTCCCTAGGGTAAATAACAATTTAAATATGTTTTGAAAAATTCATGTAACTGTAGTAAGACAGCTTTCTACCCAATTTCTTGTGACTTTTCTGAGTTCTGTACATATGTTCGCATGCATAATTATCTGATGCATACTTATGCAGCAAATGCCTGCAAAATGTGGGGCTTTTTTTGTTGCACCTGAACAACTTGAATACATGGCCTGGTTGCTGGGCCAATTTCGATTTCCTTTTTCCTACAGAAATCTTCTCTTTAAGATGAATGGGATTGCTCTACAGTCATTAAAGTTTAGACTGATCAAGAAAGTTTTAATTAAAACTCATGATTTTTAGACATAAGCCCACCTGTACCCATGCCTGCTTATTTTTAGTGTGAACCAGACATTTCCATTTAGATTAAATCTATTAGGAAAGCAATAGTTTCTAAGTATTTCAACACAATTGCACTTTTATCAGATTGGAATGTTCTTTCTTCTTTCCAATAGTCTATAAAAAGGAAATTTTCAGGAAGTGGTTTGTTGTGAGGGCCGTGTCCAAGTCTCAGGACTGATGATATTTCACTAACCAGGGGAAGAACCGTTTCCCACTAGGGTTCCTGTTTTCCAACAAGCTGATCGATAAGAGAGGTAGGGGGAGTTACAGGGTCTCAATACTGGCCATTGTGGCACATGCAGGAGTATTTTCATCAAGAGTAGTCTCCAGCGTTGCAGAGCTCATGAAGTATGTCTCTGTGTCATGAAACTCCCACTGTCTTTATCAATTCCTTAATTATGACAAGCAAAAAAACCAGTACTTTTCTGGTTGTGATGCTGATTTTTCAGGAGACCTGTGTGAATCATTTAACATACATGCCTCGGTTTCCCTGCATGTGCAATGAGAATATATTCATAGTGTCACAGGGATGTCACGAGACTTAGTTACTGCACAAGACTGAGGGCTTTGTGTGAAAGTCTTAGTGATACTGAAAGCTGTTCTTTAGCTATTAACTCCTTAAAACAAAACAAACACGCAAAAAAAACCCAACCTGGGTCTGACTTACGAACAATGTTCAAAACATGACTGTTGTGATTATTATATCTTCCTCACAAATCAGCGGTGCAGGATGGAAGTTTCTGTTAGAAATTGGGTGGCAACCTGAAGAACTGTGGATTCAGGAAGTCTGGCAGGTTGAAGAAGAGATCGAAAGAGCAGTCCTCAGAGGTCTCTCGTTCAGAATGACAATATAGGACTGAGGAAATTTAGAGGAATATAGATTTTAGCTCCGTTGATTTATGGTAAATCTAATCTTGTTAGGCTCAGTTCTACCCATAGGTCTTGCACAGTTAGAAGAGGCATAAATAATTCCTGATTGCTCAGACATTTCTGCTTCTGTGGAGGCCGTAGATTTCCTGACAATCGGAGGCACCCTTGGACACTAGAAAATGTCACCACCAGGCAGCATCCTATGGAGGGAGATGGTGGGCTTCAAGGACATGGGATCTTTGCAAAGTTGCACTTGCTGTGCTCTTCTAGCTCCCTTCAAGCCTGAGCCTTATGGTTACAAGCTCATCCTGCAACTCTTCAATCTATTTTCTTTGTTACTCTGTAGTTTCAGTGTCAATAATGTTTATGTATTGTATAGCAGAGGGGCTTTCTAGGTTCATAGTAAATTTCTGGGGCAATAATCTAAATCCCAAACGCTGGCCTGAGTACCTGGCCTGTGGGCTGAGGAATACAGTTTCATTCCTCCAGCATGGTATCAGTGGACTTACTAGATCTATGCATTTATTTGGGGAGTGCATAAATATCCTTCACAGAGCTGTTACTATCCTTTTTCCGCACTGGTAGAGTGTGTGGGAAGGTCTGACATCCACGTGAGACAAGCCTGCAGCCCTGGGACAGTACCCTTACTCACACCCTGCTTTCTGCAAGAGAACATGATTTTATCCTCTGCTTTGTCTTTGGTAGAGGGTGGTGCAAGTTCTTTAGTACTAAGACTGGTAGATTAAAAGATTGATTTTCAGCTGAGATTTTAAACGAGAAGAGAAATGAATGAAGAAGAGGGATGTCAGAATAATGTTTCGGCCATAGGAGCTGCAGAGGAGGACGGTGTTGCACTGATCGTGGCAACACTGTTCAACAAGGTGAGGCAGGTAGGAGAGTCAGAAAAGGAAATTCCAAAGACAAAAAGTCAGGTCCTCAGTACAATTTTGGTTAAGTAATTTATCTGATTAAAAATAAATTAATGAAAAATATTTAATCTCACTTGTAATTTTTTTCTGTTGTGTCATTAAACAGTTATATCTATTTTCAAATGCACGTGTAAATATTACACAGACACTTGTGCCCATACACATACACTTCCCCTCATTCAGCACATACACCTATATGTGAGAAAGTATAGGGCCACAGCTATCTGCACCGGCTGATAAATAGCTTGTTATCTAAATCAAGTAAAATCTTAAGTAGACATGGGAAAAGAGTCTTTTCCTGTGCTGGTTTGTTAATTTTCCTTTATCTGGCTTGTTGAAATGGGGCTTGAAGCCTTTGATAGTGATTGTAATCGCATGCAGTGACACCCTTTGTGCCAGTGGTGGTAAAGACAAAGCTGATCAGTTGTATCCTTCCTCGAAGGTAATTTTTCATGAAGTATTTGGTGTTGAAAACCTTATTGGCAACGTAAAAGCTGTCATTATTTTAATGACAGATTCACTATTGCTGTTGTTTGTAGTAAAAGTTGTATTGACTTCACAAGTTAATTAGAAGGGAGAATGGTGCTCTCAGAAAGGAAATTATTCCATGGGCTGGATTTTCTGTTTCAACTTAGCATTTCTATTGCTTAGCATTCTCAAACTGTCTTATGTTCACAATGTGAGAAATTACTCACTTGTAAATTATTTTTATAGTAGTCACCTGTAAGTTACTGGAAACATCTGTTTCAAGAGAAATCCTCCTCTTGTGTGTTCTGTACCAAGGTATTATTGGGTTTGTAACGATTTGCACATATAACCAGTTCCAAACAGGGAATTGCTTATGAAGATCAAAAAACTAATTTAAAAACTACGTGAAAGCATTTACACTGTGAGCAAAGTGCAGGCCCTATATCTTCTGCTCTGCTTAAGACTTGCATTTATTTTATTAAGTAAGTTCTACTACGTTAGTTTAGGAAAGATATTGCAATTTGAATTACATATTGTTAAGTGTTACATTTTTAAGTATCATCAGTCAGTGCTAAATTATGATAAATGAAATGTCTTGAGGTTTGGTTTTTTTTGTTTTGTGTGCATTGTGTTGTATGGCAAGGTTTGTCTTCTATTTATGACACATTTACCACTGATTTTACAGAACGGATTGTTAAAACCTGATATTGATGGAGGTATCTGACTGTGGGGTTTGCACTGTTGAGGTTTTGGGTTTCATCTTTGTGGGTGTTGTGTGTTTTGGTTAAGTCAAAAAATACTTCCTTTTGTTCTGACGGCCTGACTCTCTGATCACCTGTGACTTAGCCCAAACTGTAGTTATATTGCATAGTGTGAAATTGGAAAATCTGTTCTGTGTGTGTTCTAATGGATGTGACGGTCATTAAGTATATGAGTCTTCTGACGTTGTAATCAGATGTGATTCAGTCTGTTAAATATCCATGAAGCAACATCTGCTTCACAGAGTGACCTTCTGCTAAAGAATACTTAGCGTCTATTAGCAGATCATAGTGCAGATCTGCCTTATTTGAAATGCACTAAGCTAGAGTAGTCTACTGCTGTTTAGCAACTAACTTGTAATAATTTATTGCAGTTAAATAAAGCTTAAAAAACTCCATTAAATAATTATAGGGATTATATGCATTTCAAAAACCTTTGTGTTCTACTGAAATTACCCATTTAATTTCAGGGTTGGTTTGTTAAAAAAAGCTGAAATCTAAAGGCACATTAGGGGATCTGTCAGATGCTATTTTCTGTAGGTGTTAATAAAACCAGATTAAAAAAAAAAAAAAAAAAAAACTGAAACAAATTAAAACCAAAAGCAATTTTACCATCTGTTGTATATTAATTAGAACTTGGTGTATCAAGGGTAAACTTGCTCTTAGAGAATGTCACTGAATGTCTGCTAATAGAATAATATGCAAATGTATTAGATGATAGGATTATATTGAATTTCTCATTCTGCTTTGGTTGTAGGAAATGCTAAGATGGTGTATAACGAACTTTAATTTTCTTTCTTCTTAGAACAACCTCCAAATAACCAAGGCCAGTCGACCCTGCAGCCTTTGCCACCTTCTCACAAGCAACATTCAGCACAGCATCACCCATCCATCACCTCACTTAACAGAAACTCACTGACAAATAGGAGGAATCAGAGTCCGGCCCCGCCGGCTGCTTTGCCCGCCGAGCTGCAAACCACACCTGAGTCAGTCCAGCTGCAGGACAGCTGGGTCCTTGGCAGTAATGCGCCACTGGAAAGCAGGTAATTACTTAGGTACTACTACAGACTCTGGCACTTCTAAAGAAAATATTTAACGTGATGAAAGATGACCAGCAGCTAATACTTCCCCTCATTCAGCAAACAACGCTGACAACTTTTCAGTTGCAGGAAAAAAATAATCTGTCCTTTCTCTAAAACTCACAATTTCCCTCTTTTCCCTTACAATGACTATTGAAGAGTAATTGGGCTCAGAGTGTATATATAAATTTTTCCAGAACAGCATTTTTCTTCCTGCTTATAGTCTGTGATTTTTGATTGTTGGAAGACATTTCTTGCCTTGCTTGCCAGATATGTTATGTGTCAAATCTATATTGCCATACAGGTCAAACGTCAAGGAACTTCCAGTAATACTTTTTAACTCTTGTACTTGGTACCTTTAAAGAAATAGCCATGCAAGGCTAAGCATTTATTAAAGTTGCCTAGGATTTGGTGAGACAAAAGAACTCATTTAGTTCTGGTGTAATGGTAAATTTGTCCTCATTGTTTTTTGTCTTTTAGAATTGATAAGTGTCTCTAGGAAAGAAGCAGCTAATATAAAGGGTGACACTGGCTTCTTCAGATGCAGTATGATGTATGGTGCAGAATGATCTATAAAAAAATTTTATAGGACTTACTGGCACAGAGCTGAATTTACCTACAGTGATTAATTAGTACTCATGTAACAGTCAGCACTAATTTTTATTAACAAAAGACATAATATTCCAATTTAGTCATCAAACTGAGCATTTATAGCTATATTGAAGCTGACAGTAATTCTTGAAAATGTTTATGAAATCCCTTCAGTTCCTTCTTTAAATCCTTTTACGTTATGCTTTGTAGCAAAGTAAAGATAGTCCAGCTGATTTTGACTAATTCAAAACATACATGACCTGAAGATTCTCTGTTGGGTAGTTTTGTCCCCAGAGATGCTTCAGAAAGCTCTTCTGTCAGGCTGTTGGGAATGGCTGTTTCTTTTCTTAGTTTTCTTGGACCCTCCTGCCTGTATTGCTTGTGAGACGTAGACACTGTGGAATAGGATTCCACTGAAGGAGATCATCATCATACTCAGACAGTTTAGCACATTTAAGAAGGAGTTTACTTGTAGAACAAGTAAGAGTTTGTAGTGGGAATAAGATGTTTGATGTTCTCCAGAGACTGGTTAATCTTCAATAGATGGGTATGTAAAGACGGGTGTTTGTAAAGAAAAAGACATAGACCTTGAGTGAGAGAACCACTTCCAATCTGGAGTAAATATTTTTTTGCCAAGTAGAGTCTTTCGATCTTTTAAATGTCCCTGATGAAAAACTAAGGGTATTTGAGTGTTCCAAGTTTTGAGCGTTTGTGAATGAGCTGAAATGTGAAAATTTCACATAAAAACTGACAGAGCCCTACTGTAGTTTCTCTAATAGTCTCACTTGGTGGGAAGTCTAGAGGTGAAGAACCCATCATACTTGTCATTGATTTTTTCCCTGTTTGGTTAAGGTTTCCTACTGAGTGTCATTCTTGGGCTCAGTTTCAACTGTATTAACAACTTTGTGATAGGTCTCTTCCTTCATCCTTTTCTCAGCCTAGAAGAAAGTTTATTTCATCTTTGTCAATATTTTAGCTTATGCTCATAGTCAGCTCCCCACTTTCTTTTTTTTTTTTATATCTGACTTAGGTGATGGCCATTTAGAGGTACAGAATGTTAACGTCAGCATATATACATAGCTATTTTTCTGTCTCTGTGGGCTCATATTGGTGATGAGCGGCACAAATATGACGTACAACTTGCTGTCATGTATAGCTGGATAGTGAATAGGCTGGTGTTGTGCGTGTGCACATCGGTGAGAGGGATGTATTTGCAAAGCCTGAGGGAGATTTTAGTCCCTATCATTTTGCAGTAGTAATAGAAATGACTTCAAAATATATATTTCATAATACCGGATTCAGTTGTATGTTTAATGGAATATTCTGCAATTTGGCTTTGTGTGGAGTTAATACGTTTGTGTAAAGCATTGCTGTTACTGCTTAAATGGATGAACTGTGAGGTGACAAATCAATAACATTGAACAGAAAATCCAACTTATGTTTTTTTAAATATAAAAAGACTCTTTGCTTAAAATTTTACGAGGGCCGAAAACTGTAACTTGCATTACGTGAGCGCTTCTTTCATCTTTGATGCCATCTTGACAAGACAGTGAGGTTACTGAGCAGTGGCAGACATTGTCTTGGCTCTATTGGGGTTCAGTAGAATCTACGGGTTGTTTTAAAAAGCAAGACAGTAAGAAAACATTTCCTGCAGATTTCCTGCTGACTGCAGGACCTTCTCGTTGGCCGTTTAATGATCTTTACTATTTGACTCTTCCACAACCTGCTACAAGTTAGGTTCAGCTGTAGAAGCAATAGATATGCTGGAGAAGCAAGCACCATAGAACAGTACTAAATTTGAAGAAATAAAAAAGCAGGACCATATTGAATAACTTTCCATTTTGTTCTTTGAATTACTGGTTGGACAGCCAAAATCATGGAAATGCATGACGTCAGTTGTCTGAATATTATAAATGATGATGAAGTAAATATTAGTCAATTCTTTATTATCGTTGGTCTTTACATTTTTATTCATCTACTAATTTTAGTAATGAGTTCTTGAGCACCAGGATCAGTAATTGCATTCTCATGGCTTTATGTTCTACTAGGGTCTAAATTACTGATATTTAACAATGCATAGTAAATCACTTTTTAAAATGCTTTCTCTGTTAAATATGTGCAGAATTTTTCTAATACACGACCAATTAATGTATGTTACACATGTGCGGAGGAAAAGTATGTTAGGATTTGTAAAATTCTTGATAAAAATAAGCTGGTAGTGTCTCCTAGTGCATTTCTCAGGCAGTAGTTCATTAATTTTAGGCATTGAATGTCTTAAGATAAATTTGTCAGCAAAGGGAAATTTACATATTCCAGCCAAGGAATAAATCTCTTGAGAATATGATATAACTTTATTCAAAATCTGTGCTAACATGTCAGTGAATCAAAGAAGACCTTTGCTTTTTCTTACTTGATTTGCTCTATAAAGTACCTCATTTTTTTGAAAGATGGCTGTGTTTTCTGTGATGGCCTGTAATTTTTTTTTTTTAATTTTTTTAAAATTTTTTTAGAATATAACACAGCAACTAACAATTTTTTTCTTGGTCTATATAGATACTGCATAG
>WTSP01021894.1:0-33802 GCA_025331215.1 Actenoides lindsayi | reverse complement strand
TTAATATTTTTTAATTTTTTTTAGAATCTAACCAAGAAACTAACAATTTTTTTCCTAGTCTATATAGATACTGCTTAGTCTTCTCTTAATCCCCCCTAATTTGTACTTAAAAATAGAGTGGGTAGGAATATTCCTATATCCAGTTACTTATCTACTAATTTTACTAAGCATAAAGAGGGAACTGGTTGAAGAAATACTTGGTGGCTGGAAAATATTTCAGCATTTTGAAGGATTGAATTAACGTACTAGAATACCTCAGAAGTGGTACAGACAAAACAATTCCTAGAATGTGTTACTTAAGAACCATTCTGTAAGCTAGATCCGACTTCATGTTAGAATGTGAAGATTTTAGAAACTCCTGGTGTGATGAACATACCCGTATGTGTCTGTTGTGGTGGATTGCCATCGAAGCTAGTGCTTTCAGTATTGATTAAGGTGTGGAAAGGGTGTTGATAATTTCCAGGGAAATCCTAAATCAATTAGTGTAGAGGCTGATTGATTGTCTGCAAAAGCACAGAGTTGCTGGAGGTTAAAGTCTGCTCAGAGGAGTTATTTCACACATTCCACCCACTAAAACAGTGCCTGGTTTAATCAAATTCAAAATTGTTCCCTTCTGTAATTCTTCCAGGTTTTCACCCATGTACTTGAATAGACATATTACTTACATTGAGAAGGCACAATACAAAATAAAGACATTAACTGGGGATGGATTTCAGGTCCTGCTCTTGACTTATGGAAGAAAGAAAACTTAAAGAACTATGAAGCTCAACTCACTCTTGTGAAGAACCCCACGTATCGGGGGTGTTGTGGGCATGCCACATTGCTGGCCTGCAAGTTGAGGAAAGAGGACTCTACTTAGATTGCTGAGACCATGAAAGCATTTTTAAAGTCTCACATGCCATAATTACAGAGTCATTAATATGCACATGTTAGACATGTTCATTAAGTCAAAGAACCACTACTGTCTTCAAAGAGTACAGTTGAATAAAAAAGTTCTTCTGTTTTCTTTTGACATACTCATGCAGTTGGGTGCTCACCAAGCATCTGTGTTTGAATCCTAGCACACTGGGCCCATATGCTTATAAGCTTCCCTTTGTGTCAGTAATGTCTTACTTTAGATTTTTGCTTGATCTCTCTGGCATCTTTCTTGCTCAAAAATCCCTTGCTGTCACCATGAATACTTGGAATGTGACCACACTGTGTATTTCATTCCCTGCCTCTTAGGCAAGCATTGATAGTCCAGAATTCAGTAGTATTTGCACAGTATTCCATGAGTTTATTATTCCCCTCTTCAAAGATACACAGCCATTGAAGCTAACATGGACCAATTTTTTTTCCAAAACTAATCTTTTCCTGTTTTATATAGGAAAAAAGAAATGCACAGTTTAAACAAAATAATAGTGCCTAGCTTTGTTTCTCCCCCTTCATTTTCTTGCTGTTCTCTGAGAGATCCAGAGTCTGTGGTCCTTCCTTTCCCTGCCTTGCTGCTGTTGTTTGCAGAACATGAATCTCCACTCGCTCTGGTAGCCAGCCCTCTGCATGTTTGCTGACTGACTGTGCTGGATAGCCAGCAAGAGACTGTCTTTTAATTGTCTCAGTTCTCTTTCATTACTTCATCTCTGGTCCAGCCTCATCAAGCAAACAACATCCCCCGCTATGCACAGTTCGGTCCGTAAGCTTGTCTTGACACAGGCAGCAGCCAGGAATTTTATTCAAGGACTTGCACATAAATAAGGGACAACCAAAGGGCAGCGACCACCAAACGGTAGCCTTGTAACAACGTGTCTTCAGCTTACAATCCAGCATGCAGTTCAGAGGACAGCATGGAAGGTAGATAAATCTCACATTCAAAATGCAGCTGCAGTTTTGCACATCTGTGGAAAAAGAAAGTTGTGAAGAGAGTTAGCGTATTCTTTTTTGTGGGATCATCCCATTTTTTAATTTAAAATTACCGCTCTAATTTCATCTTTTTGTATCTTTGTGTATAGAGAATTAGAAAATCAAGCAGTCCTTGCAAATGGTCATGACAGCCTTATAGAGATGGATGTGTTTTCTCCAACATATCACGATAGCAGTTATGGGTATGTGACTCTAAGTGTTTGCATGATGCTAACTGTTGACAAAGACGACAACATGTGATTTTTTTTTAATTTGGTTGCAATAGTCACAATCATCTGGGACAGACTTCCTCATCTTTAGATCTGATATTTAAAAATTTGACTTTAAATAATTTTTCATACTGAGTCATGGTAAACTTCGTCTGCCAAATCTTGTTTGCTTTCACTTAACAAAATAAGGGTTCAACTGAGGTTTTATTAATTCTCTATGGCCTGATTTCTGGAAGCTGCTGCAAACTATTTGCATGATTACGCATTTGCCAGACCTGATCCTTAATTTGTAATGGATTTAATATTTAGCACATGTTTGTTTCAGAAATATGATAACATATTAATATAGCATGAGGAATGACCAATCGAAGTTAAGAAGAGTTACCTATCTAATCTGTAATTTTTTTTAGCAGCTAGTTTGAAACTGGAACTGTTGAGAAATATATAACTAGAATTAGAGAATTCCATATAAGTGAAAATTTCAATTTGTTTAAATAAAAATTACCATACAGAACTGTTCCCTATCTACTTAATTTTTCATTATATCTGTCTTACATTTGAACCATGTTTTGGCATTCTTATGCCAAATCGGTATACTTCATTTCTGATCCACACACACACAAAACAAAAAACTGACAGAGCAGTACTTTTTGAATGAGTTCCAGCCTGTTAATCAGCACAATATGCTAAATTTTAGTGCAGAATTATTTATCATATATTTACCTTTTTTTTTTTGTTTATGCTATGGTAAAATTCAGGGCTTTATATCCCAATTCTCTTCTGCTAAATGTACCTCTTAACATTCTAAAGAGGATAAGGTGCTATTCGATTAAATGAGGAGATCTGCTTCTGCCCATTAATACCTAATTAATCTGTAAAATATATTGACACTGTACATTGATCTGCTTCATGTTCCAAAAACTCTTAACTTTCACTTAGCCGCAAATTAAAATCAACAGCAGGAAGAGAATGGTATGTTAAATTCAATTAGTTAATCATTATCAGCAAACTGAGAGATGCTGTAGATGTTTACCACAATACCCTAATATATTTTCTTTAAAGTAAAAATGTAAGCATGCTGTATTAAAAAAGAGCAAAACCAAATACTATTGTTCCCTGTAGACCAGTTACCATACAATACTGATTCAGATGCATAATTGCTGAAGTGGAGTTAATAGAACCGTGACTGGTTTATGCTTGATATGTTTCTAACGGGACCACCAAATGCAAGTATTTTGTCAGATGGACTACATTATATGAAATCCCTGTTAGTTGATACTAATTCAGGTAACAATACAGTGAAATTTATCTTGTTTGTAATCCCTTCATTTTTAAAATTATGCTAGCAGGGATCATCTCCTGGTGTGAAAGTTGTCCAGAGATAATAACAATTCAGTTCCAAAGCATAATAGATTTGAGATTACAACATGCTATCAGCATGAAGATTCAGTTTATCAACCTCACTAACATACTGTGTCACAGCTAGAATCATTATATATTTGTTTCTTTGTTTTCATGTCATGCGTGTGTTACATTATGATATACTGTTTCTTAGTTTGCATTGCTTACGGAGAGAATATTAATCTAATGAATTTGACAATTTTAGTGTTAATAATGATAATAGAAATAGACATTTGGCATAGAAATTCTAATGATTCATAGGCCTAGACCTAAAGAATAGTTGTTTATAGCTTCGAGAGATTTGTGCGCAGCGCATTAATTATCATAAGACAGCTGGAAATCTCAGTGTATTTTAATGGTATGTATTGTTGGCTTTACTTGGTACCATTATTCTTTTCTCTGATGTGTAAACATGTATTAGTACACATGTTGACAAATAAGCTTAGTTTGAAGTAAAAAGTCTGGTTTTCTTTTACCTAACCCGGTAGTCTTCTCCCCAAATTTTCTAGATGTCAAAATCTGAAAAAAAAGTAAGATTTACTATCAGTGACTGATCAGATTTGTATTTTGTATAGATAAAGCTTCATAGCATGTTCTGTTTCTATAGAATCTCCTCAGTTTCAGAAAATTCCATATTTTTGTAGGTTGAAGGTTTCAAAACTTTCTACTGTATTTAAGTAAGAATTCTTTGCAAGGATGTTGGCTGGGGTTTTATGTCATCTGTTGGGGAAAAAGTTCAGGAGAGCTGAGTTTAAAAGAGTTCTGGCATATTGAATTAAATTTGAGAGTGAAAGAAACCAGGAGTACAGAGTGGAGAGGACAAAACTGGAAATGACTGAGCACAAGAGGGATAGGAGTGGGTGTGCAAATGGGTAGATGGAATAGTCCAGAAGGAGGTTGATAGGCAAGGCAGGACTTAGATACAATGCTAGAGGACTAGAGACTGAATATCTAGGATGAAAACCAAGATTATTACTTGTCCTTTACTGCTTGTGATTACTTGCAAAATCCTTTTGAATAGTATGCATCTCATCACCTATAGGACTGACTCAAGATGATGAGAAACCCTATTTTCTGGTATATGCTCTACTAGTGACAGAGACCAGAAATAAGCAAACCAAAGATTTTGTAGCTGTGACGGCCTTTGCTGATTGGAAGCCTTTCAATGCAGTCTCTCAAGCATCTTCAGGTTTGCTTAAAAAAAATCACAAGCAAAAGGAAACACTTCAGTAAAAATAAATGTCATCAACCCCATGAAGTTAAGCACAGAAAATTTACAGTTTCCACCTTCGCTATAAGTGCATCTCAAGTCGAACCAAATGAGTGAGAAAACAACACCAAACATCACGGCAAAGCAAAGACCTGGATGACTGCACAGCGCCAGCATCCAGAATCTCTCATCATGGTGGTTGCAGAAAGAGAAGTCCAGCTCCAAAAAGGCATATATTGAAATGACTGCTGTTTAAGATAAAGCATCACCCTCTTCTGGGCACAAGATGTAATCGTCTGTCTTGTTGAATCCCCGAACGGTGGTCTCAGGTCTACAAATCTGGGCACGTATAATGAGAGTATGGAAGTGTAGTATACAAGTTTTCACCAAGCAACAGTAAGGACTGGAGAAGAGAATCATAGAGTGCCTTGAATTGGAAGGGACCACTAAAGGTCATCCAGTCCACCTCCCTTGCAGTAAGCAGGGACATCCTTAACCAGGTCAGGTTGCTCAGAGCTTCATCAAGCCTGATGGTTGCATCACATGTATGTGCATAGTTTCCAAGTTGGTGGTAGTGGCTGTAACTTAGAGGTTATGACAGTGCTGTCACTGTAGTGACAGGAATCTGGCTCGCTGACTGACTGCTGGTAGCATAGTAGTGGTAGCACAGAGTTCATCATGGGTTATCACAGACTCTGAATTACAAGAGAACCACAGCTATGGACATCAATAAATATGCTAAGTTTCACAAATCCCACTGCAGCTTGAGGCAGGATCAGATCCTCATCAGTCACTGGCAGAATAATACTTCATTTCTTTAACTTCCCTTTGGTTTTATCTTCTTTTAAAAGTCCGCTCGCTCAGTCAGATCTTTCAGCTGCAGATGAAGTTTCAACCTTTGTCCCAACTTCTGAATTAATCTGTGGATAAATAATGCAACTCTGAGTCTCTTAAACCACATTTGCTTTCTGAAATTGTCTCCATGTGTCCTTGGAGACATTTAGAGCAATTGTTCTCTTTCAGCTTTATGAAGACAGCAAGGGTAGTGAAAGAGATTGAAGAAGTACCTGTGCCCTACCTTTCTTCTTGGATTTTCTGTCTGGAAAGTTTAACTTACTCAATATTCAGGAAAGGAACTGGCCAAGAGTAGAATACCACATCTCAGAGACACTCTCTCTCTCTCTCGGTATGGATGTGATTTCAGAAGATCAGAGAACTAGATAGGAATTGTAATACAAATTTTTGCTACTCACATGAGCATTTCCAGTCCTCACTGCAAAATTCGGACACTTTCCTCTACTGTCTTCTCATTTGGAGAGGACAGAACTGGAATAGCGTGGACACTGTCCGTACCAGAAAGTGCACCAAGGGGCTGTCAGGCTCACTCCAACTGCTGCAGCCTTTACATGTGACTATCACCAACAGTACTGAGAGACAAGTCACTTACTGTAACCTAGACAGAAGTCTGTAAGTACTAATCCTCTGAGAAACCCAGAAGAAGCCTGTAAGGAGAACAGAGCCACTTGATGCTTTTTCAGCAACACTTAAGTCTAGTTTCTGTTTTCTCCTCTGCAAAGTAGAGATTTACTCTTGCACATATGAAGAGAGGAAGTTTGGGGCTTTTGTCAGTATCCAGTCCTTCAAGTCACCGTGTCCTGGTGGCTTTCCCAGTAGATTGGGATACTGTCATGTCTGAATTGCTGTTTGAAGTTTCAGCTGCAGATTGCCATGCCTGCCTTCTCTGTTCTTTCTCCAGCAATGGAGCAGTAACCTGCCAGGGCCCAGATGTGAAAGAACACACAAGCAGTAAGGAAGACACTTGAAGCCCTAGTGATCCTCTTTTTTTTATTTTCCTTTCTTGGCTTTCAGTCTTCAGTTTGTAAAGAAAGCAAGTCCTCAGTGTAAACCCACCCAAATTCAAGCAAGTGTTACCATATATAAAGTGTTTTTCTGAAATATTTTAATAAGCTGTTAGAAGAGGCTTACCTCCATTTCCCACAGATGTTTCCTCTGGTTTTGCATATGGATAATAGCTCTTTTATTTTTTCCACCAAACTTTGATCATCATTTGATCTGATGTGATCTTGGAGGTTTTTCCTGGGACTAGGGTAGTATTAATATGGGCTCTGAGGAAGCAGAAATTCACGTCTGTCTCCTCCTAAGCAATTTTTTTTGATTGTGATTCTGCACAGAAAATAAACTGAGACAAATTCACAGCATAATGTAGTTTCTGTGCTATCTAGGATTTATGTTAAATGCAGCCATATGTTTCTGTGGAAGTCAGTCATAAGCTTGTGCTAAGGGCAAACACCACCAGCTACAAGGTTTCATCTCAGAAGAATGTTAACAGAAGATGAAGACAGGCATAAAGTGCTTGCAGAGAAACAAAAATCCAATTCCTTCTGGAGCCTACTGGGAAAGCTGATCTCATGCATCAGTGAACCAGAGTTCATATGAGACCTAGCCAGTAATTTCTGTTATCTTTTACATCTTCCCTATAATGTCAGTCGGCAGAGATTAATCTTCTTTTTCCATCTGCTTCCTCAACTCAGTGCAAAGAATCAGATTTATTGATGTGATCTATCCATTAGTGAACCAGGCGGAGCTCTCTAATGTCAAGTGGCAGGTGAGGGTCATGGTCTCACTCAGAGAACCCAGTTCAATCCAGCATGAATAGGGTCTGTCAGGAGAGAGAGAGAGCACACCAGTTGGTAGACACAGTGCAGTGATTGATTGCTATCTTGGACCACTGTTTTTCCACAGTTAATGGTTTTGTTCTGATTCTGACAGTTAATGTATCTGGTAGGTTTTTTGTAAACAAACAAAAAGCATGATAACCTGTTCCCAGGAGGGAAAAAGTCAGCTGGTTTGCATTAAGGAAAGTCGAGGAAGAGAGATATACAACAACTTAAATGAGAGAAGTTAGAGCAAACTAAAATAGCAGCTGGCTGTGTCCATCCTCTCTTGAAGTTATTTTCTTAAGATTAATTGTTTTCAATGTATGGAAATGGCAAATAAAATGCTAGGTCTTCACACAGAGACAGGCACATACAATCTCTGCATGTGTCAGTCAGCAGTGATGTATTTGAGGTAGAGTATGTGAGCCCCTAAACCTCAGCAGTCTATTCTGTCTGACTTCCCTTTGAATCATCAGAAAAATAAAAAGATAAAGCTGCAGCAGCCCTTGTGTCTTACTTGCCGTGTGGTGCTGCCAAACCATTGTAGAAGGTGCCAGTCCACTTCTGAAAAGCAGAATTACTGATTGCTGCAGTCTCCAGATAGGTGCATTATGAATCAGGACCATCGTTGGACAAAACATGGTACTTTATTTTTAGCTCAGGTGAGCAATCATCGCAGCTGTGTTCGTTATAAAACAGAATAATTGCAGGTTTAATTCCCAGAAATTCAATAACGCAATTATATTAAACATCAAAAGCAAGTCATTAGGAGTAATACCAAATTCTGAGCAGAGGAATTATGTCTCCTGAAGTATTGCTTCTGAGAGGTAAATGTCACCAAAACATAAATTCATTGAAATTTACATTTCTCTCAACTTACATTCCTTCAAAGTGGGTTGGATACAAATTTTTTTTCTGCCTCTTGAGGTTTAAGATAATATGATTGATGTGTTCCTAATTCTAGATGTCATAAATATAGATATTACCACTTTGTGCCTTGGAGTGAATCCGGGGTAACAGATTAAGGACCTTAGCAGAACAGATAAGACCACTTACCTAGGCTTGCTTACAAATGTCTTAATTCATGTAATAACGTTGACAGATTCAACACTCCTTAGAGGCAAATAGATAATTTTTAATTGAGTTAGATACTGACAGATTCGAGTTGGCTTTATGAGGAAGATTAACTTATGCACCACAGTGTAAAAACTGGTGTGCTTTTTTGGTAAAGTTTTTAACCTGTAATTGCAGAAGACAAAATGGTATTGCCATGGCTGGAAGAGTCAAAGTACAATGATCTTTTGAGGCAACAGTAGTCCCCTGTGCTGGCAATTGGTAATATGTCCAGGGTTTTCCTCAAATTACAGGAACAGATGAGTCAAATGTAAAAGATTAGTGGACTCGTTACTTACGTGAAAGAAACTTTTAGAGAGTCACTGATACACTTAAATATTTGGGGATCTTCTGGTACCTAAAGGTAAAAGAAACATGTGCAAAAAATGTTATGAATAGGTTTCTTTTCCTCTTCCACCTCTCTTGAAGTCATTTTCTGATCTGTCTTATTCCAAATGTCAGTTTTGTAATATTCTGCACTGAAAAAACAGGTATCTGAAAACGGCTTTCGTCAGCTCCATGGTTGCCTTTTCCTGACCCATAAAGAGCCTAAATTTCACTCTTTTGCTTTAGGCAATTACTTTTTAATGCTTTTGTATGTTTTGCCCTAAAAAAAACAGTGACTCAAACAGTAATATTATAAAAAAATTGTCTTTATGTACTGCGGGGCAAACAGTACATATTCATTATACAAGAACAAGGGAACAATGAGTTGAATTTAAATTTAAATTGATAGAAGAAAATATATTTTGACACCATGTGTGTTGAGAACAAAACACCACCACAAGGCATCAGTAAAAGTGTGAATTTTGGACTATTTAGACAAAGAGTGAACTATTAGTGAATAAGTAGACTGGAAGGCGTTCACCCTGTCCCTTTGTACTGGCCACTTTCAGTCAGGGTGGTGTTCTTGTGATCTGCTCTACTGCAGTAATTCCTGTTTCTGCTTATTGGGTTACAGTTACAGACTTTGCACGTGTATCTGTTCTTTATCAAGTAAGATTATCCTCCTTCTCCACAGTTTTTGGAATGAACTCATTGTACCACATATGCTTGGGGGAATCCTACCCCTTACCCTGTTTTTCAGACAGAGATCTCCTTCAAAAATCCAGGTCAGAGATCTTTTCTAACACTGAATGCCTTTTGTAGCGCAGTCTTCTGAGTGTTATAGTGGGTCTGCCTCAGTGGTCTTCCAGTAGTGATCATTAATGATCTGAAGAGCCACATACCACTACCATTAACACTGTCATGGACCTGACCAAACAGACTGCATTTAGGACAGTATAGGAGACAGAACTGCAAGAAAACTTATACTGCAATGGCACTATGACATTTATTACTGATCATGGTGGAAGGTCTGTATTCAGAAACATGAGCGAACTAGTACATTTATTCTGATTCAGGTTCTTCAGGTGCTGGTAGTACACAACAATACAGAAGATTCAAAGATTTGGGAGAGAGGGAGGGATTATGAGGTTTTAAGCACTTAAATTCTAAATACAATTTTATTCTGGATCAATGGTATTGTAGCTCTTAAGGTGAGGAGTGTTTTGTTGTTGTATATGCATAAGGCCTAGTGATGTTCACCTTTATTCTGTGAAGCAATCATCATCTAAGTTGCACAAAATAACAATAGCTGCCTTTAAACCTCACTGACAAGGTGATAAAACATGACTTGTATTGTGTCATACTTAGAGTTCAATAGAATTTGTCTGGGCCTTATTCAAAATTCTGTATTTAGTGCAAATTTAGTAAAAGTCCTGTGTGGCTTTTAATGCCTGGTGACATATTTGCCATGGGATTCAGGACTGTTGGTGTGGTTGAGCTGTATGAAATACTTTAAAACAGAAATAAAATACTGCCAAGGAAGCTGTTGGAAATGATAAGGTAGACTCTTTCACATGTCTTCTGAGTATATGCAAAGCATTCTATATATGATGCCAAAACCCAGAGAAATCATAGCTACACATTGCACTGAATCTTTTGCAAGGTGAAGCAATTTCAGCATAAGCTAAAATCAAAAAGAAGTCATCTATCTAAAGTAAAAACTATATTAAGAATATTAAAATTATGCAATAATTCTATACAAATTGAGACCAATCTATTTAAAAGGAATGTAGAATACTCCCTTTTGACTGGTGATCATTTATTTGTATAATGTCTTTGCTTATGGCAGTCTGGAGTTTAGGACTTTCCAGACATGTTTATATAATGTTGCATTCATTGATGCATACTATCCATTTTCTTCTAAAATGAGGTCAAGAGGTTTTGTCACAGATCCTTTCATAAATTAAGTTATTCTAAATCACATATCTGTTGCTGGACACCTGGCTATTTTATCTCAGAGGGATTATGGTCTGAGACTCACCTTCCTTGAATGTTCTAATAATCTATCTCCATTGCTCTAAAGAGACAGTTTTCAGTTAACTTAATCTTTCGGCCCAACTCACAGAGGTTTTAATCACTTTTTCTCGCCTTTGCATACCCATTTATTGAATTTTGTAGAGGATGCTTCAATTTTTTTTTCCACGTAGAAAGTGGCAGCACAGCGAAAAACTTATTCAATGTGAATCCTACCCACCCTGCCCAACTTGAGGAGGAAGAAAACCATCTGCATGTCAGCAGGTGTATACCAGCACTTGGTGCTCAGAGAGTACCAAGGTGTTAAAATGAAAGCATGATATGATTTTCCTTTTATTCACATGCTTCTGTTTTCTGAGCTGACATCTTTGAGGCTATTGGTGCAGTATTTCCATCTTTTCTTTTAAGGACAGAAACCTAAGTTTCATTTGTGAAATAAAAGTGCTTTGCAGCTGTCTTTGCAACTGAGGATTAGTTTATGACATAACTTCGTGTTTTGGTACCAGTCTGTAGTTTAGATTTGTTAGGTACTGAAATTTCCCCGATAAAAGTTTAAGATTAGCTACACTTTTTGGTAGAAACATATATTGAATCAGCAGATAGAAAGTTATATTGAATAAATGTAAAAGTGGAAGATATTTTGCTTTAAGAAGTTAATTGAATTATTTCATAAAAACAGAGCTAGCTTATCTTGTAAAATATAAGCATGATTTGCTGGATTTTTGTACTCTGCAGCTTAATAAAATATTTAAAGTGCTGCTTACATGAAGATCTGGCAAGTGCTTGTTAGATAATCAATTTTAAATGGAAGACACACTTACTGCAGATGCTGTAAGCTCCCTATGAAATGAAACAGATGAAATTGCCGGTAAGTCAGTGCCTGGTCAAGTGGTGCAAACAGTTTAGGCTTTAGAAATTAGCTATTTAGGTTCTGTGGTTTGAAAAGACAAGGTAGATGGATATATAGATAATTAAAATAATTCATGGATAGATTATATTTCAAGAGCAGAAGAATTTTGGCATTATCTGGAAGCAACCTGGATTTGTTGTCAGATACCATATCCTTCTGAGTGTCTCATAGGAACACTGTTTGGAATGGCTCAGTGAGGCAGACAAGATGTGCAAGTCTGATAGCGTTACACTTTAAATACTTATCACTTGGAGTTAATGTAGCAGGGGAGTCTCTGACAACTTTGTTAGTAACTCCACTCATTAGGAATAGAGAGATCCACACAAATTTTCTTAATCCAGAGGAAGATGCCAGGCTGGGTTTTCTGTCATTATTTTTCCCTTAGCATTCTCCAGCCAGCTGGTGTGACCGCTCTAGCATTGTATTCATGGGATTCAAAGCAAAGGAGAAATAGTGTGAAGTGAGGACTCATGCTGTGTGCTGCCAAGGACTACACATTGCTGAATTCCCACAGCATTCTCCTGGAGAAATTGGCTGCTCGTGGATTGGACGGGTATACTCTTTGATGGGTAAAAAACTGGCTGGATGGCTGAGCCCAAAGAATGATGGTGAATGGAGTTAAATCCAGCTCATGGCTGGTCACAAGTGGTGTCCCCAGGGCTCAATACTAGGGGCCAATTCTATGTAATATCTTTATCAGTGATCTGAATGAGTGGGTTGAGGGCACCCTCAGTTTATTTTGCAGATGACACCAAGTTGAGAAGGAGTATTGAACTGCTTTTGAAGGTAGGCAGGCTCTGTAGAGGGATCTAGAGAGGCTGGGTAAATGAGCCAAGACCAATGGGATGAGGTTCAGCAAGGCCAAGTGCTGGGTCCTGCACTTGGGTCATAACAGCTGCTTGCGATGCTACAGGCTTGAGGGAGAGTGGCTGGAAAGCTGCCCGGCAGAAAAGGACCTGGGGGTGTTGGTTGACAGCTGACTGAACGTGAGCCAGCAGTGTGCTCAGGTGGCCAAGAAGGCCAACGGCCTCCTGGCTTGTATCAGAAATAGTGTGGCCAGCAGAACTAGGGAAGTGATCATCCCCCTTTACTTGGCACTCATGAGGCCACACCTCAAATATTGTGTTCAGATTTGGGCCCCTCACTAGAAGACGGACATTGAGGTGCTGGAGCATGTCCAAAGAAGGGCAATGAAGCTGGTAAAGGGCCTACAGTACAAGTCTTTTGAGGAGTGGCTGAAGGAACTGGGGTTGTTTAGCCCGGAGAAAAGGAGGCTGAGGGGAGACCTTATCGCTCTCTACAACTACCCTAAAGGAGGTTGTATCAAGTTGGAGGTCAGTCTGTTCTACCAAGTAACAAGCTATAGGCCAAGAGGAAATGGCCTCAGGTTGCACCAGGGGAGGTTTAGGTTGGATATTAGGGAAAAATTTCTTACATTGAAAGCGTTGTCAAGCACTGGAACAGGCTGGGAAGTGGTAGACTCACCGTTCCTGTAGGTATTTAAAAACATGTAGATCTGGCACTATGGGACATGGTTTAGTGGTGGACTTGGCAGTGTTAGCTTAATGACTGGACTTATCTTAAAGGTCTTTTCCAATCTAAATGATTCTATGATTCACATACAGAAGTTGCAGTTTTCTTTCATTGCCTTGATGCTTGAGGTGGACTGTCAGAGCTATGACAACTCATGCCACCACAGATATGCAGCCAACTCCCAAGTTTATCTGTGGGATTAACGCCTCAAAGGCTTTGAGAATCTGGGTTGCAGTCTCTCATAGGCCAATGTCTCAACTCTTATTTTCTCAGAGAAAAAAATAGTAGTAAAAGATCGGAGGCTCACTGTTGTATCGTTCCGTTAAAGCTTAGGCTATATGGCGCTCTATTCAAGTGTTGTGTAGTGCCAGTTTTTACTTTTACTCTGTTGATCCTAACAGCAGGAGCAGGAGGGTGTGAAAATTGTATGTTGGTCAGGCAGCTTCTTATTTTTAGCATACAAGCTGATGTTTAAGAGGACTATTATTATATCTGCTGTATGGCCTTCCTTCAGTCCCTCCGAACAGTACGCATTGGACATAGAGACGGAAACAGCCATCTTTGTGTTTGGCATTTTCTTGAGAACTATATAGATGTTGCTGGAATATAGCATTTAACATATGTAGCCAGAAATGAAAGAGCAGTAAAGGTCAAGTGGATAAGGCACTTTATCAGGACTTAATGAATCTAAGTACTTGAGTCTGTAAAATAAAAGTAATGGTGTTCTAAGATGTAAAAAAATTTTACATGAGGCTAGTTATTACCATTTTTATGTTTGCTACATAGAAAATATCACAACTTTTCATGAAGTACTTTCTTAGAGAGGATTTAAACCACCAGGGCTTTGTCTTTTAAAATCATTGGTAAACCTCTGAGCTCAGAGGCCAAAAAAAATTGGGATGTGCTGTTGTGCATCTAGTGCCTGTCCTGTTGTTATTGCCAGCAAGTTTAATGTTGTTGGAAATGAAGTAACCTGTGTAGCATATTTCATGGGATTGTGTTTCTAATGCAAATATTTTCAAGAGGAGGGCTTACGCCAAGATGTTCTAGTTCATCTGTTAACCCCCCGTAGCGAAATCACCTGCAAATAGCAAACCTTGTTTAGCAACTGCTGGTATTTTTCTCAGGCTGCAGTGGGGCAAATTAATTTCTAGTGTCTCTGCAGCGCATTTCTGATGAAGCCGCTATACCTGTGTAGGTTGGTCCATTACTATGCAAGGATCTGAGCATAGGTCCTGGAGGATGAAAGTCCCATCAGCTGAGAATCAGTCCCCAGTGCCACATGATATAACTAGAGGGCTTTCCCCTGCACAGCTAGCTAGATCCTCTGGCCCATAATGTATAGGTGGCATGCAGTAGGCAAACAGCGTAGGCATGCACTTGGCTTCAGGAGGACCTGGGTATCAGCAATTCATGAATGTCTCTTACTTATTAAAACATGCAAACACCTCTCTAGTTCTGTTTAGCTGTTCCAGCGCTTGGTAAGTTCAAAATTCTCCCTGGTACTTTCTTACCATTTTTAGCTATAATGTATTCATTTTGCAAAGCCTAATTAGGTAAGGCCAAGCCTTACATTACAGAGTTGCCAATATAACAGGTTGGTGGGAAAACCCCTGGTGCAAAGATCTTTGTTTGGCTGAGGTTTTGTTGTTCATGGGGTTGTATACATGCATCAGGAGAAAAACTCCAGGTAGTACGAGCCATGCTTAGAGGCTCTTCAAAACTAATAATGTTTGCATGAACTAACATTAAAGGATTCTACTGTAGATAGGCTCAGGGAGTAGTATTTTTTTAGTAATTTTAATTGGGGAAAAAAAAAAGTTTACTGGTAGCTTTCAGAGTGTGTCTTAACTTTGGCTTTGCTTCTCATTTCTGTTGATGGCTGTGATTCTTTTTGAGCACTTATTAAATATATTTCTTTAGAGTACTTCCTGGGATGTAAATAGCTGCTATATCCATAATCAGATCTTGTTATGGTAAGATTATGTGTGAGGATATACGAATTAGGGAACTCAGTATTTAGGGGACACACACACACAAATCTTTTCATTGACTAATTTTGGCAAAGTTGCCAAAAGTTTGTATCTGAGAGATTGCTGTTTTCTTTGTTCTTAACCCAGGAAAGCTGTGATAAGTAGTGTTGGGCTATAGTCAGATTGTTTATTATTGACTTTTTAATGGAGTTCCCTGTCGTCTGTAGTGGAAGCCAACAAAAATAAACAGCAGCAGAAAGCCTGTCCCTACTTGTCGGATAAACTCTGAGAGACCTCCTCCCTACCGTACTGTGTTTTGAGTAGTTTTATTTCCTGTCTGGATACCAGTGTATTACTAATGTTTGGGGGGGGGGTTCAGCCTTTCCTTAAAGGGAAAATGTCTTTTTTATGTGTGAGTGTCGTGACAAGTATTGCTTTTATGACCCCTTGTAGGTTGGATGTTGTTAACTATTTGAAAAATAGACAGCATTAAACAAAAGAGGTAGACTGCCTGTGCTCCAGCTTTATGTACTTTTATTCTTTACCATACACTCTTTCTTCCACAGGCATTTCCTATTCAAAACAGGAACAGGGACCACACCGCTGTTCAGTACCGCAACGCCAGGATACACAATGGCATCCGGCTCCGTTTATTCCCCTCCTACTCGGCCACTACCTAGGAACACTCTATCCAGAAGTGCTTTTAAATTCAAGAAGTCCTCGAAGTACTGTAGCTGGAAATGTACTGCCCTCTGTGCTGTAGGGGTGTCAGTGCTGCTGGCAATACTGCTGTCCTACTTCATAGGTGAGTCCCTTTTTTTTATCATTGTCGCCATGAACTGGGATGTCTCATGGATTCTATATGGACTGTGACATACTAACCTTTAACTAGCTGGTTTTGGTAACAGTAAAAACCACAACAGTGATCTAATGAAAAGTCCCAATTGTTTAGAGGAAATAGAAAATTTGAATATTTTGCAAGCGTTCTGCAGTATGATAGTGGGTGAATTAACTTCAAAGAAGTCTTTGAACTGCAATTAAGCTACGTGGAGACTAGTTCTTATAAAAGTATGTGTAAAATGTAGGCTGTAAAAATTCCATCATGTGAATATAAATTACAGCATACTCTTTTCCTCTCATTTTGCATGAAATACGGAGCATAGAACATGTCCACAGTGCATTTAGGAATGCTAACTGTCACTTATGTCATCATTACATACACGTATGTTTGTATATAGAGCTAGAGCAAAACTCTACAGGGCAAAGAATAGTCCAAAAGGACAGCATACAGAAAAGATGGAGACTTCTTCCGCTCTTGTGGGTTGCTTAATTATTATCTTTTCTCTATCTATTTGTTAAAGTTCATTTCCCAGTTTTTATTTCGGAGGATTTTGTTTCTTTTTTCGTCCCTTTAATTACTTAGCTTCATAAATGTTCACTATAAGTAGTACGTAATTTGAGTTTTAAGGCAGTCAATGGGGGCAGTGCTTGTCTGTGAGAAAAATGTCATTGACTTTAATAAGGGAATGGAACAGAAGGGAATGAAAACTCATTTTGTGCTTGTAACTTCTGCGGCTTTGTCTCACCTCTGAGTACACAGAAGATCTTCAAAGACTTTATTTTAACTGATTAATTAATTAAAAGTTTAAGTCACCACAGTTACGGAAATCTAAGTGTAAGGATCTGGTTTTTGGTCTTGGTTGCACTGAGATTCAGAGTCTTAAGAAGTCAAGGAAAGAAAATAGAAAGAGGATAGTCAGTGGCTCCTTCCCTCCCTCTTTTTAAAATCGGTGTAAATTAATAATAAAGCCTAGAAGGCCTTATGATCCTTAAATCTTCATTGCCTTTGTTGAAACAGGCTTGCTACTTTTCAATCCAAGGCACAGCATAAGCTGTATAAAGCCTTTGAAGTAGTTCTTACAGGGCTGAAGCTCCTGTGAACAATGCAAGAAACTGGGTTGCTGAGTAGCTGGAGAAATTCCTCTGTGCCTCAGCAAAGCAGAGCCCCCTGAGAGCCCTTTCCACCTCAGCTGCCAGCCCCAAAGAGCAAAAGGCATGTATGCAAATGTAGGGCTCACCGCATCTGTCCAGCCCCTCTCGGTCACTGCATTTGTGGTTATTATGTGTGAATGTGCACGGGACTGTAGAGGTATGGTTTAAGGTTAAGCTGTGACACTGCATCTTTTTTTAAGTGAGATTGAACTAAACCCATTTGTAAAACAAATTAATTGTGCTCAGTCTCGATAATATTGCCTCATAAGTCATCAGAAGCAAATATCTGCTACTAAATAAATACATGAATACAAAAGGAGTTCAGTATGAAGTATCACTAGCAAGAACTGGGAAAACCAACCATATAGATAGTAAAATATTGAAGGCTGGATTCCAAGCTGAGCTCTACACTTTGCTAGCCCCAGAGAGCCAGATTACTTATGAATCTGAGGGGCACAGGAAGATAGCTGTACCGGATTATTTCTCCCACAGGCACATTAAGAAATATAAGCATGTCTAATACGCCTCTATTTCTGTATTCGGAAAAAAGAGCCAGGTTTCCAGTGAGTGAGAGCTTTCAGCTCCACACATCATTTGTTCACATACCCTGTAAAAAAAACCCCAAACGTATCTGTGTGACATTTCACGGGTGCAAGCTGGCTCACATCCGTGCTGAAATAAACAGTGCACATGGGCCTTCCTCTGCCCATAGTCAGTAGGGAGCTCTTTGCCTGCTGGTGATATTACACATATTTCAGCTAAGCCAGCAGTCTAAATGTGAAGTCCAGCACTCTGGGTCCATAAAACCATGAATGGATTACACTCATTCATATATGTGGTTTTTCCCATCTCTACAGACATAATATCAGAAATACTCTCCATTTAATAGGCCATCCAGGTATAAATCAGTGGAAATCATTAATGTATGATGGAAACAGTCCTTCGTCTTGGTTAACCATTTCATAATGCACGTGAGAAAAGGAAATGACTGAGCAGGAAATTGGTCATAAAACAAGAAGATGGGAAGGCCGACTGCGGTATTGCGTGACCTCGAGCATCCCGTGCCGTGCCTCTTAACACAGTGGTCTGGCTTGTCTGCTGAGGTTTAAAGCAGCTGAGGTGGCATGTGCCATTTGTGTAGCCAGTTTGAGACGTGTTTTGAACTTTACAGAGAGACGTTGCCGCAAGCGTGAAAATGCTATGGCCCTTGCTGCAAAATATGCCAGTGCACATTAATGAGGAGCGTGGTGTGGCTGATGTCCACTGTGGGAACGTGGCTGCTGCGGACTGAGGATCTAACAGGTCCGCTTGCCAATGAACGGTGGTGTAACCAGGCCCTTCTCGTAAAGGCGGGCAGGGAGATTAACATGTCATGCCCGGGCTTTTTTTAGTTGCTGTGGATATGGGGTAGAGAAAGAGACTTCAGATCCTGCTGCCTCTGCTCAGGCAACATAAGGCAGAAGAGACAGTTTGCTAGACTCTGTGTCTGCCTTTGCAGAACTGCTCAGTCAATTACTGCTCCGTCAATTAGCCCAGCCAGAGGAAGGAGCTGCAAGCGAGAGTCTGGTCTGTCTTGCACTTCTTCTAGCACTTTGACAGGAAAGACTCCTACATTTACAAAGTCTACAAAGAGGAGGTGAGAGCAGAGGATGTCAGCATGGGTAGAGACCGGAGCAAACACTGCCTTGTAAGGCCAATTAATGCAGTCTTGGGGGTGCGATGGTTCACAAGGAATTGAAAATGTTATTTCAGTCTAAAGGAAAGAAATTCTCACTTCCAAACTTCCTGCCTATTCTTGCTTTTCTAGCCCTCATGGTCTCTCAAGCATTTTGCAATGTACAGAATGTTTAAATTTACCATTCCTGACAATAAGACCTGCTAATTTTCAGAGGAAATAGAAGTGAGTTGTAGAAAATGTTGGTTTGTTGCTTAGAGGCTTCATCTACTGTTAAATGGTTGAGAGACAAGGAGTTAAGCAACAGAGTTAAGCAAATGTTGAACCAAAAGATAGTGCAGCAACATATAGAGGAGTGGAATTAAAAACATAGCTCTGGTTTAGAGTAAGGTATTCAAATAAAAGCTCCCTGAAATCATAGGTTAAAAAGATAGAGAGTAAAGAATGTAAACTGCCTCATTTGGGTATCAAGATTACACTGGAATTTCTTCAAGCTGCTCATTTGCTTAAGTGCTATTCATAATCAGATTTGCAACCAAGGAAGCAAATGACCAATTTTTTTCCAACATTAACATTTTAGAATCTTTTCCCCTGTTTGAAAGACTAGGGAGAACAGAATTAAATTGAAGCTGTGAAAGTAAAAAATTTAAAGTTGCCTTAGTTTGACCTCTTTCTATATATACATTAAGAGTTTTACCCAAACTTTGTGCAGGGAGTATGTGTGAGAGCCAGAAATAAAGTCCACCTTTACAGTGTGCAAGACAAAACAGAACTTTGTCTTTTGTCTGTCCATGGCTCATTCAGCATCCATCATTTGCAGCAAATGAATGCAGGGAAAGTTTTGTAGAGCTAGGTCAAACAAGGGCGTCAAATCAAAGTTCTATATGTCACCTCCATCCTTCAGTTCTACCTTTTTGGATCTTCTCTGTCCATTCTTGGTTTTAGTAAGGGGAGGAGTTTGTTGATTTGGGTGTATTTCTTTCCTAACAGAAAAATCCACTGTGCAATTATAGAGAACTACATGAGTTTGGGTTTGGAGTTGTTTCCAATATGTTGTTGCATAGCACAGGCTCTGGCCAGCTGTATTAACAGACTGGTTGGTACTGTACTAATTATTTCTTCTTTAGTGTGAATTCAACAACTGCATGAAATTAGTGAGCATCTGGGGACACCAGGGCCCCTCTTTCTTCCCCAGGAATTGCTCTGGCAATAGATTCTCCATTGCCAATGGCACTATCTCGGCGTTGTCGAAGTCAGTACAATAAGTTAGTGCCATTTTCACTGTGCATGGAACCTAAGAGGTGAGCAGTTTTCCTCAGTCAATGCTGGAATTACACAATACCAGACTTCAGTCAGCTTAGCTTGAAGAGTAGTACACTGAAGGATTGCATGCATCTGTCATGAATGTTGTCTTATGTCTACTAAATAGGTTTCTATGAACATAAACCATTCTTTGAATACACAGTGAGACCTGACCTGTTTAGTTAGGTCTCTGCTGCTCTCCCAGCTCCTTCACATCAGTCTGTCATAATTCCAAGTCTGTTGAGCATTTTACCCTCTGAGTGCCTTGGGAGTGATCATTTTACTAGCCTTAGCTCTGCAGTCAATGGTCAGGACAAGAATATACACCAGGCAACTATTCTTTGTGATAAACCAAATATTTAAATATCAGTGATAACGGGACATTTCTTCTGTGAGGACAAAAAAAAAGGGGGCAGGGGAAGAAATTCTATTTAATAAAAAAGGCCACAGGACTATTTTCATCACTACTGCTTGCTCTGAGTGGTTAAGCAAATCTGTTTTGGACAGAAAAGAAAGCTAACATTTAGACTTAACAACTGAAACATCTTCTGGGAAAACATACTTCAATTTATATTTCGTTCCGTGAGAAACTTCAGAAAAACTGTTGTTCTGCTGTGACAGAGATGGCTATACACTCATAATGCAAATTGCAAATGAAATGCAAATGGAAAAGAGATACCAGACTTGAAAGCCACGTTTGATAATTATAGATAATTCAAATTTTCCACATTTGTATAAAAATAGATACATTGCACTTATTCTGTGGTTATCATATTGTGCATTTATGCTTTTTGTGTATCTGAAAATGTTACTGTTTTATCATCTCAAAATATTTAAAGTAAGCTGAAAATTTATATGCTAATAGATTTCTAATAACGGACAACTATCTTCTGAGTTATCTCAGAAACTTACTGAGAATAATAACAGAGCAACTTAAGGTAAGAGGATTTAAGGTAGAAAGAGGGGAAGGAGTAGCCAGGAAAAGTAGCAAACAAGTTTCGTTATTAGTGTAGACTGACACAGAAGGATGCAGGGTGTGGAAGTTAGAGCTGAGGGTCAATACGCTATCTTGCGGGTGAGTTTTAAGTAATCCTTAAAAATTAGAAAAAAATGTCCATTTCTGCATACTGAGGTTAACTTCCCATGTCTCCAGTGCTGTTTCTGAGTTTGTTGTCTGTGGTCCTCCCGTGTTACTCAGGCTTTGGTGTGACTGCTGTTGGCATTCCCAGACTGCAGAGGACCAGGCGCCTCTGCCATTGGGCTCAGTGCCAGAAGTCATAAGAGGGCAGAACCACCCTCCCTAAAACTAATGGACTTAGAACCATGACAGTTACAGAACTGGATTTTTGTGACTAAAGCAATGACTAGATATACCTTTAATCAAAAGGTATCTATTTTACTTTATCAATAAAGAACAATATCATATTTCTTTTTGATTGCAATGCCAAGTTAACATTATTCTGCTGTTCGTAAAGCTCAATTACTGCCAAGAACGAGGAAAACAACTTAATTAATAATGGCATTTAAATGGAATTTTTATTACAATACCCAGCATAGGTATTCTAATTAACAGGCATGAGGGACAATATGGTTTAGTGGCCATTAATCACCTTTACTTTCATTATGAGTTTATAGAAACTGCTTTTCTCTTTGACCTGCATTTAATTTTGAGTATTGTAATGCTATTGTCACTGAGAGTTTCATCAAGAACTTTTGGGTTTCTGCATCCTCTCCCCATTTCTGTCTGCTTTCCTAGGTTTTAGTGGGACCTTAGCTATGACTGGAGCTTCACTGAGGTGTGTGGGTTGGAAATATGTTCCTTGTCTGAAAATATGTGGCAGATTTTTACAGTTTGACAGGTTTATGCTCTCACCCCATTTCTCTTTCCATCAAATGAGAGGTATCGAGGTAGAATATTTTGTCTTTCTCTTGGTCTGTTGCCATTATTTGAAGTAAGTCCTCTGAGATTTTGCAGCTTACCAAATCCACATATCACAATGTATTCAAACTGCCATCCAGAAATCTACAGTAGGGAAACTTGTCTTCTGTGAACCTTTCTGACAAAGCATATCAGCTATCTAAGCATGGCTTCCTAGTATTGTCTGATTGCACCAAGCACTTGGGAGAACCACATCAATGTCTCATTTTCTTGCTCAATGTGTATCTATATCTGGAGCTGTGAAGGCAGCCGGTGTCTCCAGCACTATAGAAAGTACATCACTCCTTACAAAGCTGTAGGCAACTTCTTATTTTCACAGTCCATGGGGTTTTTTGCAGAAGACTGAGGCAGCAGCAGTGTTCCCTGTCATCCTTTCTTTTCCCAAATTAAGAGGTTTCCAGTATCAGTTCAGGCTTGGTGGGAGCTGGAAGTGGCTGCCTCTCAAAGTAGGAAGCTGTGGCTTAGGTACACAGTTGTCTTGCTTCTTCTGGAATGGATGTTTCCAGGTCTTGCTCAGCTTCAAATGCCATGGACAGCCAGAAGCTGGCTGCCTCTGATGGCAATGATGTGTGTAGAACTTGGCCTGCCCAGTGTCTGTGGTTCTGCTCCTGGCAAAATCTTCTTGCCTGTTGTTTTTGACATCATTGTCATATGTTGCTTTTCTCTAACAGAAGATCAGGTATGTGGTCTAACTATAAGACAGGACCAAAGGGCATGTATTCTCTTCAGGTGGGCCTTCAGTGTATGGTCATATACCTGATGAATGCAGTACAGCACAATTATTTAGCAGGTAGAAACCACCTCCTGAAATTTCTAAAGCATTTTACCATCCTGAATGGACCTTAGGAAAGTCCTCAAAGTCTGCAGTACCAATGTCGTAGTTCCATTTCAGTGCATTGCAATCTTTAAAAGCGTAACTATAAAAGCCAGATAATTGGTATTTGTAGGCCATGCCTTAGTAACACTGGTTCAGGCAACAACTGTCAGTCATTTCTGACTTGTGCTTTGTAAATGGCAGTGTTCAGATACACACGTGACTGTCCACACTGGTTTTATGTTTTAACATGAAGCTTAATATTACAGATAGTACTTCTATGACTTTCTGCATTGCAGAGATTTTCATCTACGTCTAACATGAAATAACTTTATTTTCCTTGGTATCCCATAACCATGACTTTCAGACATCTGAGTTTCATATGCTGTTTTACAGCATTGCTGATAAGTTCATTATGCCTCCTTAGTGTGGAATTAATTTGTAAACAGTAATGTAATTTCTTATGTTCGCCACACTCTTTCCTTTCAAAACTGGGAGACAGAGAGAGAATGACTAGTCAGAAAATGGAAGTTGGCTATGTTTCACCACCTCATTGGGTCGAATAGGGCTGAAAGATTAACGTCTTTCATTGAAATGGTACAAAATCTAAACATGTTGAACATCTATGTCTTGAAGCATGAACATTAAATATACTTTCTTGACCCTTGCAAGAATACCGTTATGCCTTCTGTTGATGTTTTTTAAGCAAAGATCTTGTTACTGTGTTTCAGACTAAACGTAAAGCATAATATAATATTTACTATTTCAGGAGTACAGGGTATTAAGATTTGATTGGTGTTGTAGATGTCACATGCTATTATTGTTAGTGGCACTGAAAGCAAAACGTTCATTGAGAAAGATAATCCTCACACAGAAGGATGTAGGAACATGTAATTGGCAGTCAGGAGGTTAAAAGAGACTTGACAAGATTTCAAGGGATTAAAAAAGTTAATCTGTCAAGGAGCATACCCACCTCTGCTTTGAAAAAGGCTTGTATTCTAATTAAGATTTATCACAATGATTTTGGCAACAGTCCTGTCACACTTAGCTTTTGCCCAGTGGAGCAAATTGAAACTCAGTAATTCTGGCAATATGGCAGGTGTAATAATAAACTGCAAGATGGCATGATGTCATTGTCCAGAGCTCCCACACTGCGTGATTCTGTCATCATACTGTGATGCAATACAATGGTTTTTCAAAATCTGGACAGTTTTCAGGAATACTGAAATGTCTTGCAAGCACGTTACGTAGAGATGTGGGCCCTTCTGCACTACTCTTGGAATCTTCTGGCAGACACCCAAACAGTAGCAATTTTTCAGTCTAGTGAGAAATGAAGTTAAAATTACACCAGATACTTTTTTGGGGTAAATAGGAAGCTTTGAGTTATTTAGAGATGAGTTACTATTTTGTCAGTGTGGGTAAGCATAGAATCATAGAATGCCTTGGGTTGGAAGCAATCTCTAAAGGTCATCTAGTCTGCCCCCCCTGCAGTGAGCAGAGACATCCTCAACTAGATCAGGTTGCTCATTGCCTCAACAAGCCTGACCTTGAAAGTCTCCAGGAATGGGGCCTCCACCGCCTCCCTTGGCAACCTTCTCCACTGTTCCACCACCCTCGTAGTAAAGAACTTCTTCCTAATGTCCAATATAAATCCACCCTTCTCTAGTTGAAAACCACTGCCCCTTGTCCTATTGCTACGTGCAATGAACAGTCCCTCTCCAGCTTCTTTTAGCCCCGCTTCCGGTGCTGGAAAGTAGCTATTAGGTCTCTCCAGAGCCTTCTCTTCTCTAGACTGAACAGCCCCAAGTCCCTCAGCCTGTGTAATGTATTTTAGTAGTGGATAAACACGTGTAATACTTCAAATGTATGCTTATGTTTAAGAGATTTTGCAAGGCAGAGATGAAATTACTCAGGTGATTACTCAAGTTGTGGTAGACATGGGATTGTAGTCTTCTCATCTTTGCTGGTAATTTCCATTAATTTCTAACTCATGTCTGTGAAGAAAGAAACCAGTCTTTAGAGATGTGATATATGAATTACAATATATTTCTTAAAACTGGTAGTTTTGCCTATAAATTCCATCTTTTATAAATTGCATATTCTGCGTAAATTGCAATCTTTTCTTAAATCTTTTCTATGAAGAGATCTGCTTGTTCTACTTTTGAATGCTTTAAAAAATTCATGCTGTTAAAAATATCTGATTTAGATGAGATTTTTGTTAAACCTCCGCATCCACTAGCACTCTAGAATAAAAAGGTCAAGTACATGTGTCCAAACTTGCTTTGAGCAATATAATTTGATGTTACATTTATGACTGAGATTGCAAGAACACATCAAGTTTATATAGGTGTAATTACCCCGCTGCAGTGATTAATTATGGATGAAAGTTACGTGTCCTCTGAAGTACACAGGAATCTTTAAATATCAGATTCTTCATTTTCACACTGATGCCATTTTGGACAACATTCTTCACAAAAACAAACAGAAAAAATCCTGTCCCTTAGGAATCGCCACCTAACAGCATTTGTCAAATAACAACATTTGTAGTTTTATAATCCAGGAAAAACAAATATGCTACAACTGTTTGGATGATGTGGATGTTTGCATTTGAAATGCTTAATTTTCCTCAGTAATAAAACCAATCAAAACCATAGTGTTTTTGCCAACATTAGATGAAATAGAATCACACAAAAGTATCTCTTTTAATAATTCTATGGAAGGACTAATATAGGAGGGGGTTACTTATTGTAAATTAATATCAGCCACTTGGAAAATTAGCAAGCTTCAGCAATCTTAACTAAAGAAACAAGTATGATTCCTTTTTTTTTTTTAATTGACAAATACTTCTAAGTTACCTTTACTATGCTACAGGAAATGTAGCAAAAACTGTATTTCAATAATACTCATTGAAATACTAAAACAATAGCCAGCTGCATAGAGTTAATACCCTTTGCTAACTACTGATTTACATGAGTTTCACAAGGTGTAACATGGTAAGTGGGTACAATAAATTTATCTTCACTTGTGAAAGCTCCAGACTCATCTGTTGTTTCATCTTCTCTTTCATTTTTGAAATGCCAAGTTTCGCATCAGTTTTTATTGAGGCATTTTTGCTGGACAATGAGTATTCATTTGACTCATTCCAAATCTTTTCGTATTGCTGAGGAATACTTCTTTATATTTTCGTCTTATTTGCCAGGTTTTTGGTCCCCAACGGCTTCTTTTCTATCTCTCTCCCATTAGTAATCTCAAGTAGAGGTAATGATATTGAGGTATCCACATTTGAAAAGAAGAGATAGAATTCTTCTTGTTATTTCAGTTCAGCTGCAGTCAAAAGTAGAGGATAATTTTAAAACACGTCCTTATTACTGATCCAATATCTTTTCACATAGTGAGAGAAGTAGTTGGTTTTCTTCATCGACTTTTTAAGTGACTGCCACTTTAGAGCTAAGGCTGCCTATTCTTAATATCACCTGCAAGATTTTATAGTTCAGTGTCGTGCCTGGTTTTATTTTAAGGGGGAAAAATTTCAGTCTGAAACTGTAATCCTAACTTTTTTCCCAAGGCTTAACATAACTTAAAAAATACAAAGCGGCTTACGAAGTGTCTTGCAAGCAACAAACCACTTAGCCTTAAAAACAATTAACTGCATGGTTGTCTTTACATCATAGGTTCCTTTCATAAATCCTAGGTGATACTTTTTTTTTTTCTGTTTACTCTTTATTAGTAGTAATTTTCATGTCCCCACAGTATAACTTTGCTCATGTGAACAGTTTCATAAAAGCTGCATCTCACTTTAGTGAGGCCTCTGGAGGAACATGGTGTGTTATTCCAATGCACATAAAATGCATTAATGACTATATAATAAAGGATGCTTATAATAATGTGCCTCTGACCCAGCCACACAACTGCTTAGGCAGTTGGGATTCCTGGTGATGGAGTGAGGAATTACATCCCTGTGAGGAATGGAACTAAAACAGGGTGATGAAGAAGTTATCATAAGGGGATGATTGCAGTCACTGAGTTGAATTAAACCATAGTTTTTTGAACCAAGGATTTGCGCAAGATTTTTTGCTTATGAAGATAGCTAGTGGTTTATAAGTTTATACTGGAGGTGTTGAGGAAAAGTAGACTTGTGTAAAAAGGCCTCTTTGATAGTGAGCTCGTTGTGTCCATTCTGTATTTACATATGGATTTAAGTGGAAATTCTGTGGTTTTGCCAGTTGATCTGCATATACTGGTTGGTTTATGCATCTGCATAATTGCACAGTTCAGGTAGGTGAGTGGTAATTATCTTGGACAGAGCTAAATCACCATGAAGAACTTTTGTAAAGAGGTCGTAGGTTATTTTGCTTTACCCTCAATCACATACCTTTGATCTACAAGTGAACCTCAGTAATCGTGATATCATGAAGCCTAACAAACAGCAAAGGATTAGAAAACCTATATATTGACTTGCACGTTCAATCAACTTGCATATGATCTCAGCAGGAAATTCAAAACAAAAGCTAATTTATGGAAAAATATGTAGTTCTAATCACAGTTTAGCTCCATGGGGTTCCAAATAACACACTACAATCTCTACATGCAGATGCTTTCATCTTACATTCCAGATTTGGTGACATTCCAAAAGTTCTTATCAAACCTTATTATCATCTTTTATTAAAGCTTATTACATTTCTCCATATTGCATGTTTGCTGTAATATTCTGTCATTCGTAATATGGAATAAAAAGCTTTGATCTTTTTGAGCCGGTCATGAGATGGAAATATGCAACACAAGTATTTTATTTTATGCTATATTATAAAGTCCCAGCTCGGTGTGTCCTTTGAACATCACATTAATTGGCCCCTGTTTCTTTTTCCTTTGGTTCTTAAATCTTTTCATCAGACTGCACTTCTCTATGTCATCAACATGCAAATAGGTTATGCATGATCATAGTGCCATTTCATTATTATTATATCCCTCGAGAGATTTGTGGTGTTTTGTTGGGTTGGAGTTTTGAGGGTTTCTATGCAATAAATAAAACTTTTGAACTGTAAAAATGGTTGGACACTTCCATGGGTGCTCTTGCCTAAGAAAGATGTATCCAGTGAATTTTGAGACATTACATGGGCATTGCTTTTCTTAATACTACTTTTTTATGAGAGCTGTGATCTAAAGGATGTCGCCCTGAGCAAGACTTTTGTTGGTGTTGTGGAAAAAATCTAAAATAGATCAGCACAAACCTGAGCCACAGCTGTTTTCCAGAAATAAAAGTTTGAGAGAGGAAAGGAAAGGAATTAAAGATTTAGAAGGAAGAGAGTAAAGAAATGCCTGCAGTAATACATAGAAGTAATTATCTTGTAGTCTTAACCTAGTCTTGAAAAGTGTAGATCAGGGGAAATTTTTTTTTTCTCCTCCACCATGGTTGACAAAATAATCGTTGATTATGACTTCATTAGGTAGAAACCCAAAATTTATGGAACGTTTTTCATTCCTTTGTATGAAGTAGAAGAGATGAAACAGCCCTCGTCTCAAAGGAGTCAGCAATCTAATATGCACTTCCCCATCATTTCTGTACCTGTAATGATTTTTCACTGTCTTGTTAACTGTGAACAACATTATCTGAAAAAGAATAAGCTATGTTCAGGGGAAAGCCCAGGATAATACTGAAGACTATTACATAATGGGAAATGTTGGATGATCATCAGAATAAATGGACAAATTTGAAACAAGACATAACAGATACATCTTATTTAAATAAGACACTACTGAGTAATGATCTTTGTTTCTGTTTTAAGAAATCTGGATTCTCCCTTAAGCTTTGAATGTGCCTCACATAATGCAGTTGACAGAATTAGACCATTCGTACATAGAAGTCGCTGGCTTGACACTAAAATGAGACATCTAGCCCTACAAGTTTTCAGAGGAATAAACGTTCCATTTTTGAGTGCTCGTAGTAAAAATAGTTACACTGAGACTACCATGCATCTTTTTTAACAGTTTAAATACAACAATTTAAAATGGCATATAATCATCTTTGATTATTGGTCAAAGACAGTAAGTTTATCTATAGCAGATAGCAGATAGATCTTTGTTGCTCTATTTTTTCTAGGAAGTTTTTTGTGATGTGTTTTGCAGATTCTTTGTTAAAAGGTTCCGAGAGAAAATGAGAAATAAAGGTTGGGTGTTTTTGCAGGTGAAACAGTAAAATCAATGGACCCATTCAACAGTTCAAGCTAGAAGGAAAGAGACCACACTTTTTCAGTTACTGTATTGATCATGATAGGTCTTGCTAAGTTTTTCATATAATGATATACTGAAATGTTTTACATTCAGAATATAAGCTGAGAAACTTCTATATGATGCTCCTGGTGGCTAACCTTTAGAAAATGCTTAAAACCATGTACTTTTGAGTTATTTTAAATTTAGAAATAAAAGGCTTTTTGTTGATTTGGGAAACTCGGTGATAAATAAAGAAGTTGGTTTTGTACCTTTTAATTTACTTTATTTAAAATTTTAATTAAATATTTTTAATTCATTATTTGATCTGCAGCAACATCCAAGGCATCCTATTATCTTAGAAAAAAGCAAATGAATGCAAATCACTGACAGTTGATTTGCACATCTTCTGGTCCACTCCAGGTCCTTCAGAATAAAATAGGTTTAGATTCTAATTATAGCTGCAAGAAAAATATATGGGAGATAATTTTGAAAACCACTTCAATGTTCAAATATTTCATTTGAAAATGTATTGCCACCAGGGAGATGAACTAGAAGATAATCCTTCAACAAGATTGAGCAATAATTGCAATTTGCTTAGTTTAAATTATAATCTTTTTGCATTGCTTTAAATATAAATGATATTCACTTTTCCTTATGTGCAAGTGTGCATATATATTATTCTATTAATTCTAGGGAAGCAATTTTGTAAATCATGGTTTGAAAGCAAAAGCACCAGCACCCAGAAATATGTAGCAGTAGCAGTCCTGGAAGATGAGTTCAATATCTTAAAGCACAGCTTCATGAATAATAAGCTTTGATTACCATACCTTGTGAAATGCCCAGGAGAAAGGAAGGAGAGGCATCAACGTCATTCAATTCCTCTTGCCGGCTTTCCCCGCAGTGTCACATTCTTTATGTTTGTAGAACGTACACCACAGGCCTTATCTCCAGAGGACTTGGGGGAGATGCTTGCTACTTACGAGGTAGCCAGTGTTTTTTCTTTCTGCTGTCTAGTGTTAATTTTTCATCTGTTGCTGTTCTAAGAAGAGATGAAGGAACTTCGGAAGTCCATTTCCCAATTCAGGCAACTCTTGTTTCTGCTTCCTTCTACTTAAAAGAATCCTCTGGTCTGTGAATTCTTGTCCCCCTGAAATGTACTGTGTCGCCTTTAGAACTCTGTCACTGCAAAAGACAAGTTTACCAAACTCACAGTGGAAGCTGCTGAGTTACTGGCACTTCCCATCTGGACTTCAGATTCAAACTTGGGTTATGTCTCCAGTTACTGGAAGGCTACTTCTGTGACTAAAGCCTCTGCTTGTATGCATATGGTTCTGCTCGTTCAGCATTATCGCCTACCTCTTTAATGTTTTCACTTGCCCAGCTCATGGGGTGTTTGCTATGCCCTTTGTTTTTCATACGAGCCTATTTGTCACTTATAGTAACTTAAAAAGAGATGTGGTTGGTCCTGGAGAGTTCCGATAGAGATGCCCTTGAATTTTGACTAGAACAATAAATGAGTTTCTATGGTTTTTACTGCATATTATTACAATTTCCTACAAAGGGGGGAAAATAAAATAAAAAAAAAAAAAAATCAAAAAATCTATTCTTTCTTTCTGACAGCAATCATAAACTGCAGCACTGTATGTATGTTCACATCCATGTCCAAACTTTGTTTTCTCTTCAGAGCTATGTTCTGGATACTGAAGGCTGCTAACACCTGTCTGATTTCTTTATAAACTAGCTGCCCTTATGCTCTTACTATTCAAGTGTATGAGAAAAAAAAAAATCCAGACAAGCCCTGTTTTTGCTAAACACAGAAACAGCTTCGTAAATTGGTTTTCTGTTACCGTTGCTTTTTGTACCTCTCATAACTTTGGCAGCAGAGAGCTTTGAGCTAGCGAGCAAGGCAGCAAAGAGGAAGCACTCCCCAGCTGAATGCTGCAGGTAGTTGTCAGCTCTCAGTTCTAGTTCTGCCACATAGTTACATAAATTATCTGTCCCTCTTACCACCTACTAGTAAAGGGACTGATTTCTTTTGGGCTTGCTCAAGAGTCTCTAAGAGGGTTTTGAAGTGATAATACAGGGTGTTTGCTCAAGAACAAGTTCTTTGTAAAGAAAATGAATAAAGCACAGTTTGAGAAAGGAACGGGCAAGACAAATGTGCTGGCCACATTAAAGGAATGAAGTGGCCTGATAGCAGCAGCTTCTTTCTGAAGCACATCATTGTAAAATGTTTTACACAATGTAAACTAGTCATAATATTTTTTTCAAGTGTTTGCTGTGAAAGGTGTTCTTAGTTGCTATTTAAATTACTGAGTGGAAATGAAGGTGTTGTAGACTGATTACAAACCAGAATAACTAGACCTCGATTACAGAGTGAAAGGTAAGATCAGCTAAGCTTGAAAAGGCAGTTTAAGGTGGTTCAGAATCCCTTCGGTGAACTGTGTGGTGACAGATGGTAAGATGACCTGATAGCCAGTAACAAATGGTAGCAGTTTTGCGTTAACATCAATGCTATTCTAGATACAAATGCCCTCCTTTAATCTGAGCTCTGAATCTTTTCAATATCTCAGTCCATTTGGCATGTTGTGCTTTGCAGAAATAAAAAGGGGCGAGGGGGTGGCAGAAAAGCCCAACTGTTACTTTTGTTACTGTTTGTATGTTTGATATTTATTCTGGAGATTTCAGCCAGTATCCACCAGCACCATCCAGACAATGGTGCTCTATTCATGACAAGAGCAGCACAGATCCTAGAGGACTTTCTCCTCTCTGATGCCTCTCCTTCCCACACTGATAGAGGGAATGGTGTCCTCGTCATTTAAACTATCACTGCACTCTAAAGACTGGCCATAATGCTGATAATTTGGCCAGCAGCAGTACAAATACCACCTTAAATAAATCTGTCAGTGTCAAGGTAAAATGCTATCATAAGTCCAGCAAGTGAAGAAGATCTGATGGTAGAGATTACTTTGCAGAATAGAGGTGGGGACTGAAACAGCAGAATAGGCCAGGGGTATTCACCATCTGTTTGTTTAAAAAGTCATCCTGTTTCACAATGGGAGCAATCATCTCAGTCTTGATACAAGTAAAAGTAGGCTTTTGGTAGGAATTTTGGGGAACATTTGGAATTGTGACAACCCATCTTTTCTCCCATCCCCTGAGGGTTCATCTGTGCTTGCAGCTGTGGATTACTTGGGTGGAGTTGTGGTCTGTGACCACAACCATTAGAAGCTGTATGTCTTCTGGTTAGAGGCATCTGCCATTCTCAGTCAAGTACTTGCTGCCATCAAAGATATGCCAGTATTGAAAGTTGTTCCAATGTTACTACCCTTATAGATTTGGCAGAATCAAAACTAATTATTCCAGGAAGGGTCTCTTGTCTTCATTGTCTAACAGAATCACAGAATCATTTATGTTGGAAAAGACAGTTGGGATCATTGTGTCCAACCATTAACCCTGCTCTACAAGTTCACCCCTAGACCATATCCCCCAACACCACATCTAAGTGATGCTTAAACCCATTCAGGGATGGAGACTCAACCACCTTCCAATATCTTACCACTCTTTCCATGAAGAATTTTTTCCTAGTGTCTAGTCTAAACCTACCTTGTATCAGCTTAAGGCCATTCCCTCTGGTTCTGTCACTAATTACCTGAGAGAAGAGACCAGCACCAACCTCTCTACAATGTCTACAGGTAGTTGTAGAGAGTGATGAGCCTCCTCTTCCTCAAACTAAACAGACCCAGCTCCTTCAAACAGTCCTCATGTGATCTATTCTCCAGCCCCTTGACCTGCTTCATTGCCTTCCTCTGCACCCGCTCCAGCACCTTGATATCTCTCTTGTACTGAGGTGCCCAAAACTGGACACAGTACTGAAGGTGAGGCCTCACCAGTGCTGAGTGCAGGGGGACAATCACCTCCCTACTTCTGCTGGTCACACTCTTTCTAAAACAGGCCAGGATGCCATTGGCCTTCTTTGCCACCTGGGCACACTGCTGGCTCAAATTAATTTGCTTGTCAATTAGAAGCCCCAGATCCCTCTCCACAAGACAGCTCTCCAACCACACTTCCCCAAGCCTGTAGCGTTGCATGGGATTACTGCGGCCCAAGTGCAGGACCTGGCACTTGGCCTTGTTGAAACTCATACCATTAACACTGGCCCAGCAATCCAGTCTAAGTCTCTCTGGAGAGCCTCCCTAGAGAGAGAGAGCCTCACACAGATCGACACACCCACCTAACTTGGTGTCATCTGTGAATTTACTGATGATAGACTCTATGTCCTCATCAAGATGATCAGTAAAGAGGTTAAATAGAAATGATCCCAACACTGAGCCCTGAGGAACACCACTTGTGACCTGCTGCCAGCTGGATTTAATATCATTGGCCACTATTCTCTGGGCCCATCTGTCTAGCCAGTGCTTGATCCAGCAGATCATATTCTCATCCATGCCACAAGCAGCCAGTTTTTCCATTAGAAATCTGTGGGGAACAGTGTCAAATGTTTACTGAAAGTCCAGGTAGACCACATCCACAGCCTTTCCCTCGTCCAGTAGTTGGGTCATCTTGTCATAGAAGGAGATCAGGTT